>VXBI01010443.1:396031-427269 GCA_013397375.1 Toxostoma redivivum | reverse complement strand
GGGTTTGTTTTTTTTTTTTTTTTTTTTTTTTTTTTTTTTTGTGTGTGTGTGTGTGTGTGTGTTAAACACGTGGCAGAAGCTCAGGTTTCTTACTGATTTAGCCTTCAAGTAAGTCCATTTTCATATCTCCCATGTTATAGGCAGAACAGACTGGCAGAAAGAAGGTGACCTGATCAAATAATGCAGGAAGTAAGTGGCACAGACTACACAAACTCCAGCTCCTGTTTGCACATCAGAAGCCTGTTTACTGGAGTTCTTGGATTCTGTGCCAGTAATAATGAAATTCAATCATCTTTCAGTTGATAAAATGCTAGATAAGAAATTAAGTGGTTTATCCAAGTCCAAACAGAAAAAAAAAATCTGCACTGTTGGTATTAAGATCACTAGTTAGTGACTAAGTGATGAATCTTCTGGTTTGCCATAGGAAAACATCTTGAATTTGACTTTCTGTGGCAAAACAGAAAGACTTATTAAATCTTTCTTATAAGAACAAGTTTTTATAATATTTAACAAAACGAGTGGAAAGGCCCACTCTTTTCCTGAAGAAAAGATTTGCTGCCATACTAAGGAATCTATCTTTAAGAATATTCAGCAAAAAGACTTTGTGGGAAGAAAAGGAAAAAGCAAATTAAGGAGCTGGGGAAGGGAGAAAGCAATTGAAGATGCAAATGGCTGTTCTTAGTCATACCTTTAATGACTAGCTAGACCAAAGATTAGAAGCAATTGAACTAGCTCTCAGTCAACAAAAGATGCAAGTAGATTGCAAAACAGAGTGAGATTACATTAGTTTACACTAAACGAAGAGTAATTAGTGTTTGAGCAGTGCTTAAAAAGCAGAAAGTGCTATATAAATGTCAATTATTACTATTTGTTTCAAATAGATGCAACAAACATGATCTTTTATATGCCTTAGAAAGTAAAAGACAATAAAGCAAAACTCCATAAGAGGCTCCATCATTTGGCTGAGACCTATCAGATCACTTTTGGGAAAACACGAGTCCTATTCAGTGGCTCTCTGAATCCTGAGTGTTACATGTGAAGTCATAGGTGACTGTCTATCTCTGGAAAGCCTATATTTTGGGAAATGATAAAAAACAAAACCAAAGCCCACCCAAAGCACTAAGGTTGCCAGCTCCACTAATGTCAAAAGAATGAGAATTTAAGAGATGGAAACCATGGGTTTCAGGAGCAAGTAAACCATCTTCATTTTGGGCCATGCTACAGTTCCTGAGATGAAGAGATAGTTATGTCTACTGCTGAGAAGCAAGACTCTGGGAAACACCACCAGTTTCTCCCATGCCCTGCTGTACCACTAATTTATTGGGTGATCCTGGAGAAGGCATTTAACCTTTTGGGCCCATTTTATGAGAAACAGATATAACCATTCTCCAGCTGTTTCACAGCCAAGTAAAAGGTCTTTTTTGATGCTTTTAAGCATGTCATTTCAATAAATAATTTATGAGACATATCACTATTAAGAAGATGTCCGAGGGAGTCTAGGAGTCTAACAAGAAACTTATGAGGTGAGATCATACAGTTTCAGGATGGATTCTGGGCTATAACATGCTAATGATTTGCAAAGATTATTAGGCTTGCTGGAATCATGGACATAAAAGAACCCTAAAGTAAAATGCTTATCTACTTTTTTGCAATAAATTTTCTACCAATTTCCTTCCTACCTTGGCAAACTCTTGTAGAGAAGAATGATGAATAGCAGAGGTCCAACCACTTTGTAAGTTTTAAAAATCGCAAGGGATAATTCAATTACAAAAAGTAATTTGTATGAAAGAAATATTTTGCCAGGATATGAGCTAATAAAAACCTATATTTAAGCTCACGATTTTCAAGGCAGTATAC
The DNA here is from genome assembly GCA_013397375.1 of Toxostoma redivivum. Taxonomy (NCBI): domain Eukaryota; kingdom Metazoa; phylum Chordata; class Aves; order Passeriformes; family Mimidae; genus Toxostoma; species Toxostoma redivivum. The sequence goes on along the minus strand of VXBI01010443.1, from coordinate 425,412 downwards.
AAATGTTAATTTATTAGCAATTATGTCTGTAAGGGAAGCAGTACAGATGGAGACAGAGGAGACAGCAACATCCTCAGTCATACGCTCCTGAAGCCAAATGTCTCATTGTACATATCATTGCCCAAGTGAAGCTGGATCAATGCTTGCATCTGTTGGATACAGAAATCTGCAGGAAATCCAATTGCCAAGAATCCTTTAAACATAAGTTTGTTTTCACCAAAGTGCAGGCTCCTGGGTTTGAAAATGTCAGCCTCAGCAGAGGAATGGTTCCCTGTTTCAATGTTTCTGATGACAAACCCTGCTTGAGATGTTCCCTCCTGCTAGGGCTCAGCCACCCTGCTGCTTCCTGCCTCCCTGGGGATACTAATGCAGCTGTTCATAAAACCACACCATAAGCAGATCAGGGAAATTGTCTGGAAATTGAAAGAAAAAGAGCCCTTATCTGCCAAATCCTTACCTTTTTATTTTTGTAGCCAACACCAACTTTAATCAAGCGAGATTAATATCAATCTGGTTTTATAGGGGCGTTTCACTATTAGATGCAAGGCTCAGGCAAGAGGAAATACACTGGGGTGGGAAGGAAAACAGATTGGGATACTCTTTTCTATCATATAAGTTGGCAGATGGAGCTGTTTCCACTTTAGGTCATGCATGCAATAACTTGCCTGACCTAAAATCTGTATTTCTGACCAGTTTTCAAGCAATAGAACTGAGGGTTTCTAACAACCATTCTAGTATATCTTTTCTAGCACCAGCCCCTACCATCCATGAGCAGGTGTACATTTTGTGATTCTGAGATATAGTATTGCTCCATTCCTTGACAAGAGAGCTGTGGCTGCTTCATGGAAGCTGACTTGATGAAACTCCTTGATCCATGTCCTCATCTCATCTATTCCTCCTCCTTGCTTACAGAGCAAAGTTTCTCTGCCCTTAATTAGAATTTCTGTTGAGTCTTTATTCTCTCTGCCATATCTTTACCACACTGTTTTCAAGAAGAGTTGAAAACTGGTGTAAGCATACCAGTTAAATGCAGGCAGCATATTTTTCCTGCCTTCATTTTCTTGGTTTTCTTTCCTTTTTTTTTTTTCCTTTTATTTCAGTAGCAATAATTAGTTGTTATGCTGTGCAGGAAAAATGAATGTTAAAAAAAAAAAGTATTTATTACTACTTTGTAGCTTTTTGCTTTGGAAATCGTGCTGTGTATAAAGTATATCTCAAGGTATTGCACAAATCACTAGTTTTCTCCCTGCATTTCTGACCAATGAGGAGTTGAATCTGTTGTGTAATCTCCTGACTGGCATTGAGTTTTATACCACCACGGCTTTTGTGAACTGTGCATCTGATCCAAAGTCGTTTAAATTACTTGGAAGTATTTTCCATTCATTTCATTCGGGGAGTAAAATGGGGCTTTATAAGCTCAGCTCTCTGTACAAAACCTTTTAATGCTCACTTTTATGGTATGGGCTGCACTGCATCATATTTCAGTCTCCAAAAGTGTCAGTCCTGAGGACAAAAAGGAATAAAATTAAGAAATTGAAGTCTTTTGAAAATCTCCTTCTCAGGGTGAGCCAAAATGAAACTATGAAGAAACATGTAAGAGAGCACATTGGCAATTTTCTCAGATGTAACCTGTGACCTTGGAAGCTGCTGATTTGCCCCCATGGACCCTTGAGGGGGCCTGGGTTTGATGGAGCAGGTTTTTCTCTGAAATTAGGCTCCTTTCTGACATAATAAGCATAGTGCCTTTAATGATTATGGCATTTAAAAAATTTTCTTTCCATAATTATATGTAGCTGGGGTCTGGAGCAGTCCAGCCTTCAAGCTGTCAATAAACACTTTTAGTGCCGAGTTGGGTCATTAGGCTTACAAACAGGTTGAACCTAAACAGTGGGGTTTTTAAGCTAATTTCTTGGGTAGGTAAAGAGATATTTATATATTCATTTAGTTTGAGTGATACCAGCACCTGCCACTTGCTCTAAACAGAGCAGTTAACCCATAACTCCCTCTGTCAACTCCCGTTGATGAAAAGCAAAGCAGATAAATTAATGGCTCCCCTGAGAGGAGAGAACCGAGAAGGCTCATGTAAACAAACACCTCACAAAATACAACTGTATTAATGGGAATGGAAATGAAAGAGAAAATGCCTCTCCCATCCTTGATAGGCACAGCAGGCTGGAGGCAAACATCCACAATGAAGCTAAAAGTGGGGAACACACAGCAGGCTCTTTGGGGCTCACTCAGTGGCCATTAGTGCAGATGGAAACATTTCAGTCCAGCTGACACCAGCAGCAGCTTTTTTGGAGCATCTGACTTTGTAAATGTGACCCTTCCCCCTCCGTGCTGGCATGGAAAAAAGGTCCTGCTGCTGGGAGTTGCACCCTGCAAACAATAATTAAAAGTGAAAGGAGGTGAAATATGGAATTCTTTTAAAAATCTGGTTTGCTCTTAGGGAAATACAGAGAATGATCCATGCTCCTTGGCTTCTTCCCCCACCTGAGGGTGGGCTCAGTATCTTCAGCTGCTCTGTCTCAAATGTGCTGGAGGCATGCTGCTGTGACATAAACTGAAGAACATCCAACTACTTCCTCTGTGAAGGGATAATGTTAAGACACTTAGATATCATAGACTCATAGAATGGTTTGGGCTGGAAGGAACCTTAAGATTATCTAGTTCCAGCCCCTCTGGCATGGGCAGAGACACCTTCCACTGGAAGATGATGGGGATGACAATCTTAAAAAAGCCAAATGTGCAGGTCAGTTGATTGGGGATAAATCTAATTAAGAGAATTTTTTTCCTCCCATCTCTATGACCTTCCTCTCTTAAATATGTTTTTCCCTTTTTCCATGTAATGGGAAACTGGATTTTAGTTTCTTTTCCTGTAACTACTTTGGAGTGGTCTTGGGCACCACAAGGCTTGTGCACCTCACAGTGTTCCAAGGCAGAGGAATGTTTGCACAGGCAAAAAGATTAAAGCAAAGACCTCTTCCCTATCTCACCCTGGCTGGTCATTTTTACCCATGCACGTCTCCTTCCTTGAGATAATGCTAGCATCTGCGTGACTCTCATCTGGCATAAAATGCATGCAGAAATGAAAATAAATCAAAATTGGATGTTTTCTGCAGACCAGACATTCAGGGATCCAATCTGGTTCCCACTGCTGCATGGTGGGACTGGATGTAGGGCAGCCAGAATCTGCTGCTGGCCAAAGCTACAGCCTAAGGAAGGATTTATGAAAAACAGTAATGCTTTGTTTAAGGTAAAGGCAAGTCCTACATTCTGCGGTCCTGTTCAAGATGGCAATACAACTCCTGTCTGCTCTGCATACCAAGTGGTTGCAACATCTGGAGAGAGGGTATGAAGATTTTTGCCAGACGGGAGGGTCTTAAGTGCCTTTTTGCCTCCCTCACACCTCAGCTGCTCCTGGAATGTGGAGGAGAAGCACATAGCTGAACTTTCTCAGCTAAGATGAGCTTCTGTTAGGCTACAAATTGTAATTCAACAAAGGATGTCTGTAAGGTAGGATGAGTACAACATCAAAGCAAGGAGCTGCAAGTGGAATTCTTATTCACATGTGTTTTACCTCCTAGCCTGGCACTGCTTATTGCCTATGTGTTGGCTTGGACCAGAGCAAGTGAGTCAAACCACGTTCTCTGTGTAATCATATGCTTAATGGAAACAAGCAGAGGTCCCATGGCCTAGATTTGGAGAGGACTGTTTCTTAAGTAGCTGTCTCTGAAGAAGAGCTGGGAAGAAATATGCCAAAGTCACATGCAGAAGTGACAGTGGAAGGACACCATTTACAGTAGGAGCAATGGCCTAGAGGTTATGCTCTGCAGCCAACTCTAATATGTCAGTGACTTCTCTGGCACTTTCTAAGATGGTAAATCAAAAGCAAGAAGTTGCACCAAGTGGCCATTGTGGCCTGCTGCGGAGCAGGTCGCTGCCACTCTGAAAGCACATGATATGATCGATGCCAAAAAGCATCAACAGCCCAGGGGTGTGACAGGGGGTGATGTGGCTGTACTTGTAGTGACATGGAGTATTTCCCTTCCACACCATCCTTTCTTCTAGAGGTTAATGGTCTTATTTTTGCAGCAGCAATAAATAAATGTGCCTAACCAGGAGCCTCATTAATGTAAAGTCCAGTGTTATATGCCTATTTATTAATTTTGCATAACTGGGTTAGCACCAGGATAGAAGCATGAGCCTCCTTCCACCTTCCATTCCACTGTCTCTGCTGTGACAAGGGCAGGAGAGCAGCTGGGCTTGAGCATATTTTAAGCTCCTGATTTTATGCTGCTGTGCAGAGTTGCTCTCAACATGAGGGCTCGGCATAAATGTAGAGAGAAGGGGTGATAGGATCACAGACAGACACCATCGAGATCCTGGCCTAAGGCAAACATGCCTGTGGCCTTCTTACTTCATGCTTTTCAGCTCAAATTAGCTTATCTGTGTCAGAGAGGGCAGCTGTTCCATGAGGGAAGGAGGAGGGAAGGTGTAGATCACGTATCTAACTCCAGAATTTTGAAAAAGAAGTAAATGCAGTGAGAAAGGGGCAGAGACAGCGGCTGAGATCCCTGCCTTGAACCCAACACTTTCTCCCATGGGACTGCAGAAAGAGAAACACTTCAGGGAAAATGCTTAAGCAGTGTATTAATTATGTCAATAACAGGCCTCTCTCTGTCCCATCCTTAGCTGATACCTCCCACTCTTTTTCTGCCCTATCTTTATTATAAACTGGTATAAGAACTATAGGAGATTTCCAATTTACCCAGGATTTTACATAGGAAAAGGCTGAAATTAAACCATTTCACTAAGACATAAGAAATGGTTTCAGTAATTTTTAAGTTTGGAAACAAATGTATCTAAACTTAACCCCCCCTCCTTCCCCCCCAACCCTCAAGCAAACAAACAGACAGCAACAAAAGCTGTGGCTTTGATGCTTACATTTACTGCTAAACAAGAATACTGATAATATATTGGTCCTCAACCAGATTTTTTTACCAATTTAATCTGGGAACTCGGCTCAACTGAAATCCAAGACACAAATGAAATATCAACACTAGTAAATTAAATACTTTATTACAGTAAATAACTGTCTAGGACTATTCCCTGGAACTGAGGTAAACCGGCATGGCGAAGTCTTCAACTATTTAAAAAACTCTCCTAGGATCCAAAACAGGGTGATGCAGTCTGCATTTTGGGATTGGTTCCTGGCCTATGCCAATGCCTTAGCTGTGCTCAGAAATTGTATGCTCAGGTCAAAACCTTGCTAAGAATCTCTATTAATTGCTGTTTAGCTGCTATTTAACAATATAAACAATAACCCTTTTGTGTTGTTTCATTTACTAGCATAAGCAAAGCCAAAACTGCATATTGCCAAACTGTAAGAAACAGGTCCCTCCATATTTACAGTAGTTTTCAGATCCTTTTGTAAAAGAAAATGTTCTTCTTCTTACTGATTATGAGTTCATTATGCAAGCCCTGAAGTAAGTGTGATATCCTGTTCTTAAACCCAGTCTAGCATTGCTTTACGTGCATTCCAGAGCTTGAAAGAGCTGCATGTTGATAGTCTCACAGCTGGCAGGCTCAAATGTAACAGAGACCTTGGGTTTGTTTTTTTAAGGAAAACCCTGCTCCTTCCCCTTCCTCCAAGATTGTTGAGCAGTGTAACTTCCCTCAGCATTCAATTTAATTTTCTTTCTTCCCCTCTTTTTTTTTTTAATTTAAAAGAAAAAAAAGCAAATTAAATGCAACTGATCTTTCATTAGAAACCCATTGATGGAGAAGATATCATTTAGAACAGATTGTCTGGGAGTGAAGGCAACATCAGCTAGAGAGGAAATGCTGCCAGCTTGCCCTCCTGACTCTAATCTCTGATTTTGAGCCATTACACGAAGCTCTGCAAATCACCAAACAATGTGAACAATAATGAAGGCGTGTTTAAGAAAGAAAGATGCCATTTGCAGGGGGATTACTGGACGTGAATGGTCTCTCTCCCAGCTTTTGGCAAAGAACGAATTGCAACTGCATTGTCGTCAAATCAAATATTCCTACAGCACCCCTAGGGATTGTTTTGCAATTTTGTTAATATTTTAAAAGCATCCCTTGATCTCTCCCAAGCATGCCTGCAGGTATGATTTCATTTTGCTCTGAAACAGATGTCTTCTCTCTCTCTCTCTCCCTTCTCCCCTCTCTCCCTTCAAGTGTTCACCTTAATAAGGTACATTATGAACAATTGATTTTGAAGCCCATCAGCACATGGAATTCAGCAGGATTCAGATCACTTTAATCCTGCCATATTTGGAGAACTGGCCTTTTTGCCAACACTGGTCAGACATGAGTCTTCTCAGAAGAAAAACAAGAAAAAACAAACAAGGAAACAAAAGCTTTCTCTCAGAGCCACAGGACAGAAATGTAGAGCCATGACTGTTCAGAGCACCTTGGTGGTCTGATTCTGAAAGCCTGCCTCCAAGATGAATTCCCAACATTATCTTGAACTACCTATGAGTTAAACATTACACAAGGGATAAGCACTTTAGCAGGTTTTGCTGAGCTAGGAAGAGGGGTAATGGTTTCACACTAAAAGAGGGTCAATTCAGACTAGATACATGTAAGAAGTCTTTTCAAATTAGGGTGGTGAGACACTGGCATAGGCTGCCCAGAGAGGGGGCAAATGCCCAGTCCCTGAAAACATTGAACAGGTTGGATGGGGCTCTGACCACCTGATCAAGTTTAAGATGTCTCTGATCTTGGTAGGGGGGTCGGACCAAATAGCCTTTAAAAGATCCCTTCCAAACTAAAGCATTCTATGCTTTGATGATTTTTTCAATGAAAACTGAGTGAGGTAGTACTGGAGGGGCATAGCAACAAATGAATCGAAGCCTGGGCTCTTTGTACATTTTTCCGTGAAAGAACACTTACCAGAGTCCTAACCAGACCAAGGCTACCTACCCTTAGCAGCATTTATGTTGCTATTTATCCTCAGCATGGTTGACATAAAGGTGGAGGCTCCCTGAAGGCCAGGGCTGTGACTTTGCTTGACAACTACAAAGTGCCATCCATCATGTGAATTAATTATGACTCACAAGATGATAGAAAGTGTGGCCTAGGCAGGTCAAATGCCCTGGCCCTGGCCAACGCACAGGCAGCTAAGTGATACTATTCAGAGCAATGACCCACACTCCTGCCTATCCATCATGATAAACTGGCTTGTTTTCTAGTTGATTCTTTCTACTGATTTCCATTTGTTTTCAATAATTTTGTGGTTGTCAGATGTGGATATCACAGCAAGGTAAATAGGAAGGTTGAATAATTAAAGAACTTAGCACTCATTAGTAATAGAGGTTTACTTGTTGAGCTGTCCGTGGGATGAATAAAATTATCTTACTCATTAAAAACACCTATGAAATGACCACAGATGGTGTGTTGTAAAGCAGAACTCCAGTTGCAGCTAGAGAAACAGAGGTAAAGAGGAAAAAAAAAGAGGGATGTACCTATGTAGTGAAACACTGGATGCCCCAGCTGGCAGCAGAACCAGGGACTGAACAGAGACCTTCTGTTTCCCAGTCCAAACCTAGCCTAAGTCTTGCAGTTAGGCCAGCTTCAGCTTGCAGATGTTTATGCTTTTCTCTCACTACAGGGTAAGCATGATCCACTGGAGAGCATATTTTCCTCCCAAAGTTGCAGACTTAACAGCTGAAATACCTCCTTTCCTCCCTTGTCTTGGCTTTTTTCCTTCCTAGTTAAGTGTATTCAAATATGCAGATGTTTCAATGAACTCAGGAGTGGATATTTCAGTGGTGACTTAACGTGCTCCTAAATTCATCTAGTAAGCCATTTTATTTAACTGTCTTTTAAATAAAATAGAGCTGGATTGTCAGACATTTATTTTTATCTGTATTGCTGTTCAGGTCTCATTTAATATGTAGACTCAAGACAGAAACTGTCAGACATATGTTTTACTTCTCTAGAAAGACACCACTTTGATGGCAGAGGACTGGGCAACTTTCTGCAAGCCAGAAGCAGCCTGATACACAGAGAGAAGTAACTGTTGTTATTTCTGGAAAGACAAACCTCGTCTCATAGAGGCATCTGCACATAGTGACTGGGTTGTGAGGATTTTTTAGGTGTGGTGCAGTTTCATAGCTCTCCTGGGTTGGATACTGTTGATACCAGGACAATGTCTAGAGGTCCTGCCTGCAGGGAAGTCTGAGAAGGAAACACTTTCATATCATCTGGGGAGAGGAGGTTATGCAGAGGCTGGTGAAACCTGTTCATTTGGAAGGCACAGAGGAAGAAGACAACACATAGTAACCATGGGAAATTAAGAAGAAACCTTCAATAAGTGCAGTCTCCTTATAGTCACCATGAAATTTTCCTCCCCAAATCAAGAGAACCAGCTTTCTGTGCTATGAAAGAAACAAACAGGACGTGAACATGCATAGGAGCTTACAAAAATCAAGTGTGCTCCAGGATCTGAAATGTAAGCAGGAGAAAAAGTTGAGGTAGGAGCTGTAAGATGCAGTAAATGTTGCCCAGATTAGGAAGAGACTGACAAGACGGAAGAAACACACACAGCAGAACTGTGAGCTATGTACCTGGAGCTTTTGTTTCTTAAAGGCTCTAGCAGCTCGAGGCTGGCATGCCCTGATAACCACTTGTGAGCTGGCTGATAAATGGGTCAGATGCATTCTGTCACGCTTGGCTGGGGATGCTGGCCATGAAACAGAGAGGGGGATTGGTGTGGAGTAGAAGGTCCATGTAGCCCATGCTGTTTGTGTCACTGCCCTGTGAGTCATTGCTGGACATAAAAAATGGTACCTCGAAGAAGAGCCTGGAAAACACCGTGCAGTGAAGATAATCAGCAGTGCCTGCTTCAATAGGATGATCTGCAAACTTCCCTTACTGAAATGCACCGTCAGATTGACAGCAGGGTACTCATGTACATAATTCTATCTTCTTAATGATACCAGAAATATGACAGATACCTTTTTTTATTGCCTGAAAACAGTAACAGCAGCAGCAAATCTTAGCTTTTATCTGTTAGTTTAAGGTCAGGAGGAGGGTGCACATAATCCATAATTTGTTATGGGATTACAAGAAAAAAGTGAAGGAGACTCTCAGGACTTTTCATGGTGCATTAGAAACTCCAAGATAAGGGGAAGTTGGCTTAACCCATCCAGAGAAGTTTTCTGCCTTGTCCCAAATAAGCAAATGTTGGACCCAGTCCAGCTCAACTGAGTCCCAATGATCCCACTGCAGGGCATGTAAATCTCGACTCTATTACTAATACAATTGAAATGGTTTAATTATGTCTCTATAGCTCAATATCTGCAAAGGACTGTCTGAAATTCTGCTTTTACCTCCCATACCTGTAAAACAGGAGGTAACTTTATCAGCAAACTAGAAACAAAGATTACTCATTTCTGTATATATGCTTCACAGAGCAGAGCATAGGCCATGGTTATTATTTTTTCTTCATGAATTATTCCGTATCTTTCTCTCTCCCAAGGACAATTATACCTCTGTAATTGCAGTGCTATTGCTTGTGGATGAGTATGAAGTTGTGGCACCATCCCTGGGCAGTGGAATTGGAACTAGATGATCTTTAAGCACCTTTTTAGTCCCTTGAGGCTGAAGGGGAGAGAATATCAAGGTTCAGCGGATCTCAGCAGATGTCTCAGCTGCTTTGCTACTGCCCAACATTTTAAAAACAAACTGTGATGGGGTTTATCCCTACATCACAGTCAAGCTACAAAACATGAACAATCACAAGAGTGGTGATGTTTTTCTCTACATTTGATTTAAAGTGTTCCTAGGAGGACAGATGGGGAAGATAGAGTGACCCAATTATTTAATTCATTGATTGGTGTCATCACTAACTCTTTAGAGTTTGCTACCTTCTACAGCACGGCAGTGTTTATCTCTCTCTACATGACTGCTAAGACCAGGTTTGAAATGTTTCACGTATTCCTAGGTGGTTAGCAAAAGTATATCCATGTGGATATACTTATGTGAAGCTTAGAGTAAGAACTGGTGCATTAAACATCTGCAATAAATGTATGCAGATTGGCAAGCAGTAAAAAACAAAGGAGTTATAAAAGTCCAGATGAATCTGAAGGATCTTAAGGAAAAAAGAAAGGATATCAGTGCTACTATTTGATTCAGAAGAAAATATGATTAAGAAAAAAGAAATTTCTGATTAACACAATGAAATATTTTCCTAATAATCAGATCTCTTAGGGAAGTCAAATAAAATTATCATTATTATTATTATTATTATTAGTAAACATCTGAACCTGAAGTGACCTGAACATGTGGAGCCTCCCTCACTAGAGATATCCAAGAACCATCGAACGTAATCTTGTGCTGTGCTTTAGGATGACCATGCTGGAGCAGGGAGGCTGGACCNACCTGAACATTGTGGAGCCTCCCTCACTAGAGATATCCAAGAACCATCGAACGTAATCTTGTGCTGTGCTTTAGGATGACCATGCTGGAGCAGGGAGGCTGGACCCACCCAGAGCCTCTCCCAGCCTGATCCATTATGTGATTCTGACACTCCCCAAAGCACTAAAGAAACTGAGTGTTGTATAAAAATGAGCAGTCTTATGTTGGATTGAGGATGGAAGAGCCATAATAGCTTAAGATTTCTATACTGTATTCACAGTAGTATTCACCATTCACAGTGTAGCCAGATAAATCTGTACCAATGCAAAAACCTCTCTCTGTTTCTCAATGCCCAAACCAAGGGGATGGGGACCAAGCTTCTAACCACTTTGGCACCCCACAGAATTTTAATGGAATGAGAAAACAAGTTGTTTCCAATTAGTGGAGGTCCATACCCATACCACAATGCTGACATACCCTCCAGACAACCAGAAAGCTTCACTGACCCAAAGCAAGTCTGAATTCATAACCTCAGCATTGGAAGATCAACTCTCTGTAAGGAAAACCTCTGAAACTGCAGAATTTCTGTACAAGTCTCTCCCTGACCCAAACATCTGCTTTTTACTTGAGTGGAGTGTGGTCTAGGTTTCTCACTCAATGGTGATTCCCAGCAGTTTGTAATGGGCCTTTAGTAATCCTTAACTTATGGCAACAGCTGTTGGAAGGCAGCCCAGGAGGGCAGTTGGGTTGATAGCTCGACTGAGGGCAGGAGAGGCTTCTATCGCAGCTTTAATGGAGAGGAGAGTGATGGCCACTGAGTAGCATCACTAAGCTTCAAAATATCCCAGTGTTCTTGCTTTTGTGAGACACACACATTGGAGATCTGGAAACTGTCAGCTTGTTCCAGCTTTGTAGCACCCTCAGGGAAAAAGCAAATACTGTGCTGACTCTGAGGATGTGCAACTCTAACTGCACTAATTCAATAGTAACTGAGAGTCAGGGCGAACAGACCTACCACTACAGAGAGGACACCAGAATGGAGAGGCATTTAATTGACAGATGTGAACTGCTTAGCATTAGTGGAGACAATGAAATACCACATTTGTGAGCAGTAACGCAGACTTTATCTGATGTACAGTACATCTGTGCCTTAAATTTCCTCTAGAGCGCAGCTGGGTGTTAATCCCCTCTTCTTGTTATACCCGTTTCTGGCAGTGAATACACTTGTCAATTAAAATATGTTCTTTGAAGTTATTTCAAGCTTTCCAGAGTAAAGGATTGTGAAGTCTCACTATGACCCTGGATTAATTAAGAGGGGCCAAATTTGATCTCATTTATGGGAGTGTAAATATGTTGCAACACTATTCCCAGCCTAGCAAGAGAAGACATTTGCTCTTGGTTGGTAATTTTATTTTTTTTTCCAATCTTTTGTCAGGAAAAATTAAGCTGAAAAATTTTATTTTTCAGCTGCTAGTCTGTGGACTCCATCTTCATGTAGATTTCAGTGGTGAACAGCTGCAAGTGCTTTCTTTAAAATAAACCCAGGTCTGAGACAACTTTGAGCCACAAAGATGATTACAGGGCTGGAGCACATCTCTTGCAATGACAGGCTGAGTGAGCTGGGGTTGTGTAGCCTGAAGAAGGGAAGGCTTCAGGGAGACCTTAGAGCACCTTCCAGTACCTAAAGGGGCTACAAGGGAGCTAGAGAGGGTAATTTGACAAGGGCATGGAGTGACAGGACAAGGGGAAATTACTTCAGACTAAAAGAGGGTAGGTTTAGATTAGATATTAGGAAGAAATTCTTTCCCAATAGGGAGGTGAGGCACTGGCACAGGTTGCCCAGAGAAGCTGTGGCTGCCCCATCCCTGGAGGTGTTCAAGACTTGATGGGGCTTTGAGCAACCTGGTCTAGTGGAAGGTGTCCCTGCCCATGGCAGGAAGGTTGGAACTCTACAATCTTTATTGTCCATTCCAACTCAGACAATTCTATGATTCTAAGCTATCTAGATAACCACAAGATGTAATCCGCTGAAATATTTACCAAAAAAAGGGAAAGTTTATCTTGTTTATCATCTATTTTTTGAAGTGTTTTGTCTCCAGGCATCTCTGTACTACATCTGTGCTAACAATCCTTACCCTGAAGGTGTGAGTGAAATGGACACAGTACTGAAAATCAGACCCTCATATTCTGTTTTGTGCTTTTGTTACAACTACTCTGCCAGAATCAGATGCAGTTTATTGCTCATATCTGGTAACAACCTGCTGTATAATAAAATATTATTTAAAATTATCATTACTATATATTGTGTCTCCTGGAGAAGGATGCAGAATCCAATATTCAAAGACAAGCCCAGTTCAGCATCAGATGAACTGAAAACAATTCCTCAGATGCACATAAGTTAGTAGATTCACAACCCTTTCCAGTTAAGAAATTATGCTATAGATGGAGTTTGCACATGAAAAGCATGCTGCGTATACAAATTGAGATGTGGCATGGAAATCTCACGTGAGCTGATTTGTGGGAACACTAAGACACCCCTTGACAAACGTGCTAGCATGCTACTGAGAAGGCCTGGAGAGCATTTGAAGGATGTAAGAGAGTTTTCCCTTTAAAGAGAAAAAAAAGAGGGCATCAAAAGTCAATTTGGTGATCAAACTAGTTTCATTGTGTATTTGAGATGTCTCTGGTCATTGGAAAGGGCTGAGAGGGAGCTATCCTGGACAGGAAGGGCAGGGAGAAGACCAAAACCATGTAGCTGGTGACAGCAAATGAAAATGGAAAGCCATTGCCCACAGTTCCCATTTGATAGATTTTAACTTAATTTTACAGAAATAAATAAACATGGAAGAGATAAAGTGGCAAAAAAGATTTGATAATATTTTACAGTGGAAGTCCAATAGTACAACACTGCTCTTTCAACAATATAGAAAGAAAAACAGTAAAAAAATACATCACCAGCTGAGTGTTTGGACATATTCCTTGACTATTTCATTAACACACTTTCATTTATTTCTAGCTTGATGGTGTGATCCTTAGCAGTTGATTAAACTGTAGAGAGTGGCAATTTATTCTGTTAATGTGAAGTAAATGAAAGATAAGCACTTTACATGAGTCTTGCAAAATTTGATACAATAATAAACTCTAACTCCCTGTGCCTTCTTCAAAACATTAACAAAGTATCATCACACTTCTATATTGTATTGCAATCAGGTATTATTGCCAAGACATGATTTCTTAGGAGTCTATCTGGAAAATGAAGTACATTGAAAACCCTCATTCCCCTTTGCATTTGACCTGTGTTTATGCAGCTAAATTTGGCTTCTTTGGGAAGGCTGTGAATATAAATAATTTCATCTGGTATTCATGTTGCTTTCATCATTGCATTTTACTGCAATGAAACACTAAGTGAAAAAATCCAAATATGTATGAGAAAAAATAAAAACAATAAACTTCTTTGGCTATTTAGCTCTTTGAGTGGCATTCTTGAATATTTTAACGTTATTCAGTGATGGAATCATGTGGCATTCATTCCACACATGTAAATGGAAACAGGATCTAACCTCCTATTATAGGATGTTTGTGTACATTATTTTTTAAGTGGAAGCTGGTGGAAGAAAAATCAGTCCACTGGGTTACTTCAGAATTATTTCCAATGGGTTTCAGCACTTTAAAGTGCTTCTAAAATTATATTAACTGAAACTCAAGTAGAACCCTGTTGAGTACACTCACGATGCTGCAGCTACAATCACGAGGCTTAGAGAACCGTGTTTCACAGATGTACACAGCCTTGATGTCTCTAGTGCCCATGTAATGTTCTCTTTTTCTCTCTCCACATGGTTTCTTCCCTTTGCTCATTTTTCTTATTGTATTTTATGTTTTTTACAAGGGCGAGAGAAGTGAAAACACAGCTGTTGACTCTCACAGATCTGCAACGTGGCAAGACATATCTCAGAGGTGGTCAAGACTCACAGGCTTGCTGGGAAGCCTGTGCCTTTTGGCTTCTGCTCTCTATTATTTCCTGATCATCATTCATCAGTGCTGGCTTTGGGGAGGGAAAAGAAGAAGGAGTGGGAAACAGGGGTCTGATCTTTGTGTTGTCCATTGGGCTTGCTCACTGTACAACATCTTAAACAGCAAGTCCCCTAACTTCTTTGGGTATTTCTCTAAGTAAAGAAGCAATTCACTATAATTAACATCATTCTTTTGTAAAGTAACTACTCCCTTTCAAAACCTAAGATACGCTTCTGTGCCCTTCTTAAACCCTGCCTCAATTCTTTCCTTACAGTATTTGTCTGTCATCAGTTCTTCCTAAAAAATACCCTTTTAAAATCCTTTCCCTGATCCTATACTCATTGTGTGTTTTTATATATTCTTTTGCTATCTGACTTAGCTTGTCCAGCTAGAGCTTTGGGAAAGGGTTTCAGAGATAGGGACACCCAGGTAAGTGACCTATTGCACTCTGCCACTGCCCTGATATTTGACCTTGGGCAAGTCAATAGCAAATGGATAACATTAAAAAGCTGCATTTGCCAATATTTAATAGTGCATGTTATATAAATGACATTATAACTTCTTACTGGCACAGGAATAGTCAGTTTAAACTGTATCCAACTAGCAATAATGAAGTGGACAAGACCTTTTCCAAGTTTGAAGAACAGCATAAAAAGACAGGTAAAAAAATATTAAAAAATAATAATAATTTTAAAAAGCCGGGAAACAATCCAGAGAGATCAGAGTCAAGAATTAGTCTCGAAATGTTGTAACAGAGGTTCCATTTTAATGAATCACATATTCAATTAGGTTGGAAAAGACCTCTGAGATCATTGAGTTCCTATGACTGGACACCACCATGTCAATTAGACCATGGCACTGAGTACTATATCTAGTCTTTCCTTAAACATCTTCAGGGATGGTGACTCCACCAAATCCCTCAGCAACCCATTCCAATGACTAATCACCCTTTCTGTGAAGAAATTCTTCCTGATATCCAATCTGAAGCTCCACTGGCACAGCTGGGTCCTCTTGTCCCATCCATAGTTGCCTGGGAGAAGAGACTGACCCCCACCTGGCTGCAACTTCCTTTCAGGTCATTTTAGACAGAAATGNCTTCAGGGATGGTGACTCCACCAAATCCCTCAGCAACCCATTCCAATGACTAATCACCCTTTCTGTGAAGAAATTCTTCCTGATATCCAATCTGAAGCTCCACTGGCACAGCTGGGTCCTCTTGTCCCATCCATAGTTGCCTGGGAGAAGAGACTGACCCCCACCTGGCTGCAACTTCCTTTCAGGTCATTTTAGACAGAAATGAGGCTCTCCTGAGTCTCCTTTTCTCCAGGCTAAACAACCCCAAGTCCCTCACCCTCTTCTCCCAGGACTTGTGGTCCAGACCCCTCCCCAGCTCTGTTGCTCTTCTCTGGACCCACTCCAGCACCTCAATGTCCTTGCTGAACTGAGGGGCCCAGAACTGGACACAGCACTCGGGGTGTGGCCTCACCAGTGTCGATTACAGGGGCACAATCTCTTCCCTGGTCCTGCTGAACACACTACTCCTGATACAAGTCAGGATGCCATACAGGTCTTCTTGGCCACCTGGGCACATGACAGTGTTGACCAGCATCCCCAGGTTCTTTTCCTCTGAGCCACTTTCCAACTAATCCACCCCAAGGCTGTGGTGCTGCCTGGGAGTTACTGTTATCCAAGTACAGGACCTGGAACTTGGTCTTTTTAAATCTCACATCACTGGTCTTGGCCCATCAGTCCAGCCTGTCCAGATCCCTCTGCAGAGACTTCTTGCCCTCCAGCAAATTAACACTTCCACCCAACTTGGTGAAAGACAACTTTTAAAAATTTAGGAAACAGTAAATCAGACTGTAAACTTCTATTTGGACATATCTACATATCTACAAACATATAACTGTCAGACTTCAAATGTCAAGCTACCATGCAGAGTACTAAAACACAGCCAACACAGGGTAGAGTTAGAATGCAGTGTGCTCGGGCAATGTGTCCTTCTTAGTGGAGCAAAATTCCAAAATGGGATACTGGAAAATATCTTTTTAGCAGCTGGATCTCCCCTGAGGGTTCTCTAGAACTGGCCATGAAACATCAAGCTTTGCAAGACACTGAGGATCTCTCCATCCATTCGAGTTACTGTTTCCTTGTCCACACAGTCTGATCTGAGCACTGGCCTTAGTGAAACTCAGACTCCCAAAGCAAAAAGCAGGGAAATGGTGAAAAACAAAGCAGCTGGCAAACAAACCTACTTAGAAACTCAAGGCATAGATCTGATCCCTCACAGAATCAAGCAGGAGAAAAGGACAGTATCCTGGAATTGTTCAAGGCCAGGTTGGATGGGGCTTTGAGCAACCCGGTCTAGTGGAAGGTGTCTTTGGCCTTTGAAGTAAGGTTGGAATTAAATGGTCTTTATGGTCCCTTCCAATCCAGACCATGCTAGAATACTATGATTCTAAAATCTGATCAAAGCAAATTCTATAGCATTTCCTAAGCTTTTGCTCTGTTACAAAGAAATTATTTGTTGGGTTTTTCTCTAACTTGCATTTCTGAGTAATTTGTTTTTAATTAAGCCTCTGATTGCCACATTTTCTTGGATCTTGCTATTGTTACCCTAAAAGCACCATCTATGTTCTGAGTTTACTTTTTTCTGTTCTCACCCTAAAGAAAAAGTCGTTGTGATTGTATCCAATTCCAAGTCTTCTTCTGCCTTGAATAGGGGAACTGCCTGTTGAGTGTGAACTGAGCAAACCCTTCTTGTCATTATTTATCATCCTAAGGTACCTCCTGGTCAGATCCCAGACTCCTAGGGTTCATCATCACTACTGACATTTATAGTAGCCTTGAATCACAGAAAGTTATGGAAAAGCAGGGGTTGAATTTGACAAAAGACTCAGGTGTATTTGCACTAATTCCCTACCAGTATTATTCTACCGTTTTATGGTTTCTGCCAGGCATAGACAGTTTTCATTCTGATGCCTTAAGTTTTAGCTTTCATATTTTCCAGATTCTTTACTGCATTCGTATATAACTCTGAACTTCATACAGTGTTAGCAAGTTCTCCTCACAGTTTAGTTAGACAAAACAATCCTTTTCCAGCCCAAGAATCAAGGACACCATTGCAGCTTCAGGCTCAAAAAGTATAAACAATAGTGAATTGAGGAGAGCAATCTGGGAGGATGGGGCTTCATAACCTGAAGCTGCAATTGGACAATTAACCCTAATATGTAAATGGATCAAAACTTATAAAAGTGTGAGAACTCATGACTCGCTGTCAATCTTGGGTGGAGCCATGGATATGCTCTTGTACTGTCCAAGGTGTATCCTTTGAAGGCCTTTTAATAAATCCCTACTTCATTCCTTTAACATTGTCTAGCCTCTGTTCTAGGTAGTCTCTCAAAGCATCAATTCCTACCGTGAGGTAAATGGAAGCTTTACCATTAAATGGAGGCTGGAACTGGGTGATTAAGGTCCATTCCAACCCAATCCTTTCCATGAAATGCTGGAAAAACAATGCACTGAAGACATGCCCTTTGGAAGAAATCCTGCTTCCTTTCCTTCTAGCCTGCAGCAGCCCAGAGCTGCACATTCTCCCTTATAGAATGATTGTCCATTCCTAGCACCCTGCACAACCTTATCACAACATCTCAGCCCTTAACACAGCCAGCCATTCTGATCCAAACAGCCTTGGTTTGCTGTCTCACAGGACAGAGTAACTCTGAAAGCAAAAAAGCAAACAAAAAAGCCCTGCATGCTGGTAAAAAACCCCAAACAATCAGAATTTGTGATCTGGTCTCTTCTGTGTATAGATGGAGGCTGGTTTGAATTTACACCCTTGCAGAACTAGTAGCAGTGCTCAGGTTAGAGGAAAGCACTCTAAGGGAACTTGAGGCTCAATACTGGGCCCAGTATGGTTTGACTAACCATCAGTGAGTTGGATGAAGGAGCAGATGCCTCTGCAGCAAGTTCACTGCTGACACAAAGCTAGGAGGAGTGGCCTACACCCCAGAGGGCTGTGCAGCCCTTCTGAAGGGCCTTGACACATTGGAGAGATGGGCAGAGAAGAACTTTTGAAATTCAGCAAGGGCAAATGCAGGGTGCTGCACCTGGGAAAGAATAAACTCCCAGAGCAGCACAGGCTGGGGGCTGACCTGCTGGAAAGCAGCTCTGCTCCTTCCAGAGAAGAACCTGGGGGTCCTGGTGGACAACAAACTGTGCATGAGCCAGCAGTGTCACTCTTGCTAAAAAGGCCAATGGTATCCTGGGATACCTTAGGGAAAGCACTGCCAGCAGGGTGAGGGAGGTGATGCTGCTCCTCCACTCAGCCCTGGTAAGGCCACATCTGGAGTGCTGTGTCCAGTTCTGGGCTCCTCAGTACAAGAGAGACATGGAGCTCCTGGAGCAGGTCCAGTGGAGAGTTTGATATTAAGAGACTGGAGCATCATTCTTATGAGGAAAGGCTGAGGAAATTTGACCTGTTCAGCCTCAAGATAACTTGAGGGGGACCTGACTAATGCACTATCTGAACAAGGGTGTCAGGAGGATGGAGCCAGGCTCTGCTCAGTGATGCCAAGCAGTAAGACAAGAGGTAGAAACTGATGCACAGGAAGTTCCATTTGAACATGAGGAAGAACTTCTTTGCTGTGCAGGTGACCAAGCACTGGAACAGGCTGCCCAGAGAGGTTGTAGATTCTCCCTCCCTGGTGATATTCAAGAACTGTCTGGACACAACTCTGTGCAAGGTGCTCTGGGATGGCCCTTATTGAGCAGTGTTTGGACCAGATGGCCCACTGTAGTCCCTTCCAACCTGACCCTTTTTGTGATTCTGTGAATGCAGAAATAGGTAAATTGTTTTCCCCTGGTGGCTCTTTGCAGCTACATCACTGCAGACTACATGGTCCTGTGGAGCACAGAGCAGTAGAGATTTGGGTGTCTGGAGCCCAGGGCTGGATAAAAGACTTTATTTATTCTTTAGAAAGAGGCATGAAATGCAGCATGGAGAAATATAAAATCCACCAAAGCATAAGAACAAACTTAGCTGTGCTTAGACAAAGGACTTGAAGTTGCTTCCTTCTCACCTTCTCTCTCAGGACTGCATGGAAAACAAAAACAGTTGTGCCTGTAAATAGAGCCACTAAGGAAGGAGGACAAATCCTGCATCATTCATGAACATGAATCTCAGACATTCTGCCAGAGTATAACTTAAACATTTGCTTACATCAAAGTGGAGCATGATCAAAAACTGCAGGCTTCCCTCAAGGCTTTCATTCAAAAGAGAAATAGAGAAAGAATTGCACCCTACCTCTGTTACTAGATGCATTGTATAAATGAAAATTAGTGTAAACAGTCTGGAGATAACTAAATATTAAATGCACACAATTTATACAGCTTGAAGGAAAACAGTAATTGGTTAAGCTCACGAGAGAGCTAAAACTCCACACTCTATTGTTTTATTCTTTAGTGAACAGAGAAAGAAATGGGTAAAAAAGAGCTACAGCACCATTCACAGGTCATCATTATCTCCCTGAGTACCAGAAGGGAATGCCTTTATGTTCAGGCCCCTACAGTCATAGGCAATTATATACAGTTCTAAGATCTACCTCAATTAAGACATTCTGATGGATCTGTCTTTCCCCCAAGGACTGGTGTAGCCCACATCAGACATGGCAAACCCACCCTGAAGATGCCTGATATGGGAGGAAGGCTCCTAATGCAAATACTGAGTTATTCAGCAACAAAGCCAAGCCCTTGCCCACACCACATCCACTCACACGCCCTGAGCACAAGCTGTAAATCACTCCTCTAGACAGCACAACAATGGAAAGACCTTCAGCACCTATAACCACAAGAGGTAAAATCTACACTGGGCCACCAATAAAAACCAGGGCAAACTAAGGGCATGGCCAGTGTTGTAAATCCCCTTTAAGGGGGGGAAGTATCTTGGGAAAATTCCTCAATAGACCACCCGCCATTTTTTCCAGAAAAGCTTTGTCATTCCTGTTATTATCACCCAGGAAAATTCTTTCCTGGGAGACTTTTGGTGTTCCTGGCACAATCAGTCTGCTCTATCAAAGACATACTCTCCTGTCAATCAGTTAATCCAGTTAATGAGCGATAGTTAATTGAGTTGATGACCACAAACTTAAGGATAGGATGTTACCAGGGAACTCAGAGCTTTTCTCCCTAGGGTGCGACTGTCTACAGCCCTCATGGAAAGCCAAATCTTTTCCTCTTTATTTTAACATATTATTCAAGGCCATATCTTACTATAAATTTGCACGGTGCTGAGCACAACCAGGCTTTGGTGCCACTGCAACATATTTGCCAGGCTTTTCAGCAAATATTCCCAGTGACTTCGGCAGGGAACTGTGCTGCAAAATTGCTCTTTAAGACATCATAGCTCCTAGTAAAATCTGAAGGAGACAAAAAGGATGTTGGGGAATACCTCAGATCCTACAGCAAATACTGATGTAGAATATTTCTAAAGAGTAATTCTAAACATACTGAGTCAGAAAACTACTTAAAATTTCTAACTGTACCCCATCTCCAGGTTGTGGGTGGGATTCGGATCCCCAGATTTACATACCAGGAAGTTGTGTGTTTATATTTGAGATATGCTCAGACACCAGATTATGTTTAGAGTGGAACAAGAACTCCTAGCAGATAAATAATTTAGTCATGAAATAGGCATCTAAAATCAGACTTAGGTTTTAAAAAAATAATTTGAGGAGCTGAAATTTGTGTATGATGGGTGAAGGTATAGGTAGTTTTCTGTTTCCTGAATCAGCTGTCTTTCTGATAAAAACCTGGTTGCATGCAGCTTCCTGGATATGTGGGTTTTTTTCTTTCCCAGGTGAGGATTAAAGTCTCACTACATTTGTCTGGTTTTGGGGTTCTTTTGTGATCTTTAAAGAGCCATCAGCATTCTTTCGTTAAAAATATTTTTTTCCTATGTTTCTTTCTAAAACCTAAAAACTTCTCTCTCTGACTATTTATTTGTTATTTGTAAACCTTCTCACCCCCAAAGGATGGTCAGTCAACAACATGTGAGCAGCTCATATGAAAATTTTTTACAGCTCTTTTGAAATAGAAAGTAGTATAGTAATTATGGGGTTACAGTATGGCTGTAGGCCTAGCCAAGCATATTAGCTTCTTCAAAGGTCAGGATTCAGCCTTACTGTAAATCATTCCTCCTGATGATCAGTCTGTTGATGTCTGCACTGTGCTATCAGGTCATGGTGCAATCAGACACTCCTTGCATATTTGCACATCCCTGATGGACTTTGCCACTGTTGCCCATTTAAATGGCTCAGGTGAGCAGGTTATAACCACCAGAATTTGCTGTGATGGTAGAAGCAGAAAGCAATGCAATTTATACTTTTGTACAATTTCAGTTTTCTCCCACCACATGCTAGAAAATAACAAGCACAATAATGATCTCTGCATCATGTATGCAGCCCAGAGAAATGAATTAACTTGTCTGTCAAGGAAGGAGTAGTGCATATTACTTCTGATACTTTTCTTCACTGGATTTCTCCCCTGTTAATCTACATAATTTATACCTCCCTCTACATAGATAAACATTATTTTTTAGATTAAGGGCAACTAGCCAGCTAGTCCTACACAACAATTTAGAACAAAATCAGAGTATGAATTCCTTATATGTGTTAAATTGAAATATATCTGATTTATATTCTGGTGTTAAAGCAGCTCTCTCAAGGTTTCGAATCTCCATTTTAAGTGTTTCCTTGTCCTTTAGAAATCTATTATTCATGTCCCCTCATGAACCTATAGCTCCATATAAACATGCAAGTACCAGGGAAGAAAAGTGTCTGCCCAATGGAAATGGAGACCTAAATTTGGAGTAAGTCAGTATTGAAAATGATATTTGGTCAAACAGAAATAGACAGGAATTGTCTTTTGGGGAAAGAGAAAATAAAGTAATAAACACTGAAAAAAAAGGAAGATGCAAACTTATGCAAAACTCCAAACAACAAGATGATGATTGCAAATGGGACTTGATGTTTCTTCTTCATTGAAATCCCACTGAGAATGCTTCTCCAAGATTCCTGCTTTGGGTCCTAACTCTGCATATGGTCTGTGCAATATTAAAGGCAGTTCTCCATCCCTCTTTGGAAAAATTCCTGTGAAACCTATTTTTCAGATGTAAAATGCTACCTAGTTTCTTGCTCCACATACTGACTGAGCACTGAGGATGAAGAGCAAGTTCCTTTCGGTTCCAAATCAGGGAAACCTGGACAATGCACTTATCATTTTAGGCTTGCTTTTTAACTAATGTAGTAAAGATTTGGGCCACAAGAGCAAACAGAGAGTGCGACCTCAGGAAAGTCCCATAGTAGGATTACTTTTCACTTTCCACTGACATTGTTAAGAAGGAAAAGTGCATCAAGGCAATGAAGATGTTTATTTAAAACACACTGGAAATTGTTATACATCAATTCATGGAGGAGGAGAGAGATTGCACCAAAGCCCTCAATAAACAAAAACTTCCTACGTTTAAATAATTTTGGTCTTCGTCCTATCTTCGTAATGAATCTCTTCCTGAAATTTAATCATACACTATCAGAATTACTCATTCTGTATCAGTAACACTCAAAAAGTTAAACCATGCTTATTCAAATCCATATTTATTTTTTCTTATATCATCTGGCTTAGTCATTGAACTCAACAGAAAGTGAGCTATTTCTTTACTTTCTGTGCCATATAATTATTATTACACATTCAATTTTCATTCCTTATTATGGATGTATTTCATAATGTGTATAACTATACAAGAATAAAAATCTAATTGAATCAATACCAAACCCACATTTTCCAGCTAATCATATCAACAATTCTCCTTTGCTTTCTCTATTTATGTCAGTGGATACCTGAAAAAACAATTAATGCAATGTTGCTGTAGAGCTAAGGAAGTAAATTGACTTCCAAAGCTGGGGAATTTTTTGGTGAAAATTTAATTTTCAGAATGACTGAATAAACAAGCCATTGTTATTTAAAAATTAAGCTTGCTCATATGAAGCCCGACAAAGCGCTGTCAATAACCTCACCTAATAACTACCTTCTTCTACAAGAATATCCTGATCATAGGAAGGTGGTGATAAATAACATCCTGTTTGCTCTTCCACTGCAGCACCGTTACTCACCTATATTTATAACATGCCATTTACTAAAGTGTGCATGTTTATAGGGTCTCTGGAAAAGTCTGATAAGGGCAGAGATTGGTGGTAGGCAATGCTCCAAAGGACTCAAACTTCCTTTCCCCACTGATGCTGGCTTTCAGCAAAGCTGGACCAGAGCACTCAGCATCCTTCAGCAGTTCATTTTCTGTGCTCTCCTTGAGCTTTGTGGCAGCAGGCACGAAAGGAATGCAAAGTCATGCTCTTGTGTGCTGCCCTTCAGCTTCATTATTTACTTTACACTCTTCTACCTGAATGCATCAGAAAGGACTCTTTTCAAGACTTCTCCCTCTCTGCCTGCTTTTAGCAGAAGCCTGCTGTGTGGCACTGTTAGTCTAATCTAAGCTGGTGGGAGGGCCTGCTCCATGGCTTCACCAGGTGCTGGGCTGGAGGGGGCTCCTCATAGCCATGTCCTGAAAAGCTTCGTTATTTACCCCTCTTTTTCCAATGCCCACCCACCCCGCCTTCGGCATGGCCATTCTTTAATTGCAGCCCAAGCTTAACGCAAATTCTTCCTGAAAGCATTTTTAGGCAGTTCCAAAGTTTTTTTTCACTTATGAGGGCTGAATGGCAGCTTCAACAGCATATGTATACCCAGCTTAGCAAAAAGGGTACATAAAGGAGGTAAGAAAGGGCTTTGTTTTGCTTTCAAAGCTTCAGTGTAAAACTTCAGCTTATGCCAGTGCAACAGGAATTTTTCCAGAGTAAGAAATAACCTAAATAGCTATTCCACTGATGCCTAATATGGAGAATAATAAATAATTATTGAGAATTAACTCATTATAACTTCACTGTGAGGACACTGTGGAGGGTCTACTGAAAGAGAACAGCAGAAAACCAGCCCAAAACTTCTACCAGAGCTGACAAACTTTGGAAAGCTGGCCTCAGAGGTAGAGCAAAAGCCATGCTGGTATTGCACTCTGCTGATAATGTCCTTCCATCTGTAGTATGTCCCCAAAACAATGTCATCAGATGATCGTTTGTCAAAACCAAACATAGACCAATCTAGCATATGTAATTCACAGTAATGGCTTGACAACATACTGCAGTTATCCCCAGCAGACACAACTGTTTACATTTTGCACACATAATTGGGTCTGGTTCAGTAACATTTTTCATTGGTGTGTCTGCCAAAATTATTAAGCTATTAGTACATGCTGAATCCGTGCCAAGCAAAATATTTGCCAATAAAATTGGCCTTATCTGTATAAATGCCAAAAAGGTTTGTGTTTTTTGGTGTGTGTGTCTATTTTTAAGACTTTATTCCTTATACATATATGTAAACGCTAAACAACATGACTGGACATTGATATTGCATATTAGACCAAGATAGTCTAGAGTTTGGATGTGACCTTTGGGATCATGTCTTGTCTGCCATGTTTTCTGCTGCCATAGGATGGCTTGGGGTGGAAGGGACCATGAAGACCATCCAGTTCCAATCCTGCTGCCATGAGCAGGGACACTTTCTGCTAGACCAGGTTGCTCCAAGCCCTATCCAACCTGGCCTTGAACACTTCCAGGGATAGGGCACCCACAAGTTCTCTGTTGCCACAGAGGAGATGCATGGTGTCCAGTAGCAAAATTCATAGAGGAATCTTCTTAAATTTCTTCTCAGCAAGGTGTGATGGACTACGCACCCTATCTACACTGAACTTGTGGGAGAGAGAGAGATCCCTAAGCTGGAATTCATTCTCAGCATGCAACATTCAGCCCAATCTTTAAACATGAACCTGTAACACTAAACAGTTCAGATCATCAGAGCCACTCTGACATCCATCCTTCTGTTTAACACCTAAGACTACGTATTTAAATTCACATCCAATCTTCACTACTTACAAGGAATTACAAAAGTTTAACTAGTTGCATTTTTTTTTTTGACACACAGCTTTTTGCAATCTTAATGTGTGTTGGTTTTGTGACTGGTCACAAAAGTCACCAGAGGAAGAGCAATTTTGTTACTGGGAGGTAACTTTTTCAGTACTATCTGCAGCTTCACCACTGATTCAGAAAACGCTTTCTCAAAGCCACTTACTCACACTGCATCTCAGCTTCCCAACTGAAGAGGAGGTGTGCTATGTTATTTAAAAATGCCTCTTTTTAAATCTTGTGGAGAGGAAAATAGTTTGTAAGTGGCAACTATTCAGGGAAATTTTCTCCCACCTCCTCAGGAAATAGGTTGTTTACTGTAATATTCTCAGTAATTCTTATTCAGACCATCAAAATGTGAGTCCCTCAAACTCTCCAACTCCTTGAGATCTCTCCTTCCCCACAGCCCATTCATGGGAAGCAAAGAACTCCCACACACTGAGACAGAGGTTATGGTGGCTTAAATTTATGGGGATCAGGACTGATTAATAGTACTGAGCCTCCTGTGAGGTAAAAGAACAATGCTGAGATAAAGAACAAAAGCACGAGCTGTACTTTTCAGTGTAAATGGACATTGAAGATGGAGACTTCTATTTATTTGGGTTAGAAGATGCATAATCAACATGGCAAAGGTAGATGACAGAGTTTGCAAATCTGTGACATGATAACATCAGACCTCAGTTCAAATGATGAAAAGGGGGCAAATTTTCCAACCTCATTAAAATATCTGTGGTATCACTATCTTCATAGGATTTACAGGTGCTATTCATCTTATCCTAATGCACACACATAAAATACATCAGCTAAGGGGCTCTGCAGAAGGCTGTTTTCCTTCACTGAGAGTAGATAAAGTCCAGTGTGACTAGACAAAACATGGATGTCTGCACTGTCAAGTGCTAAAAAACAAGGTATGACAAATTTAAATTCTGTGAATTGCCAAGTGTTTGTTTTTTTTTTTTAAATCTTAATTTCTCCGGTCCCAAAATTTTGATGGATCTTTTAAATATTCAACAAGTCCACATGATTTAGTCAACATCTAGGAAGATCAGCATGTCAGTATATTATTATTGTTAAACTGAAAAAAACATATTCAATTTAACATCTTCAGATAATGTATTTCCCTGGAATGAGCACACAAATGTATGAAATATAAGACTTCAAAACCAAGTTTAATTCCTCTACATATTTAAAGGGCATATTTTGAAAAGCACAGGTTTTCTTATCACCATATTCTGGTATTTTTAGTGCTTTTTATTTTATTGTAGTCTCCTTTTTAGGGTAATCTATGCACTTGCACCAATTCTCCACCCTTTGAATGACATCCCCTAAAAGTCATTGAGCATGAAAGAACAACAAGTCAGCCTTGACCTCACCTTCTCTGTATTTGAAAGAGGGCCTTTATCTTAATGTTCTCAAGTTGTGTGTCCTGCTTTGATTAATACACCCATTAGCCATTGCTTCTAGTTTTTTTCAATCAGTCAGCATGCAACACTCATCAAGAAGCCTTAAGGTTAATTTTAAATTATTTTTCCATATGGTAGCTAAGAGACAGCATTCCTGCAGCGCTGGCTGTGCAGCTGCACAGGGTAAGGTGGTTGACTTTGTCTTTGGGGAAGCAAAGAACAGTGGGAGTCAATGATCTCAAGGGTCTTTTCTGACATAAATGCTTCCATGAAGACACCAAGGCAGTGTTCACACCTACACTGCCTTTGGGCAACATGAGGTTCAGCTCCATCTCACCCAACCTAGCTGATGTGTCTAGGTATGAAGATATGATTTTTTTTCCAGTAATGGGTACAGACAGAATGGAAGTTCTTGAGGGTGATTTCCTCATTAAGATCTATGAATCTCCTCTGAAGGTGACTCTATCTATATCCAAGGGATGTAGAAAATAGGATTAATCCCACAAGACAGCTGCCCCTTGCTAGTTTTCTAGATTCCCCTAATATATAGAAAATAAAAAGTTACACATTTGTATTCAATTTAGCCATCCTGTTTTATTTGTTCACTGAAGATGAGACGAACTGGACATTTAAAATGCCCCTTCTTTATGAAGTTTAAAAGAGACACTTAGGGATTTTTAGGTGAGATGTACTGCCTGAAATAGGGACAAGCAGGGTGATCCCAGGCTGTAACTCACCTATTCATTATTTTACTATATTGTGAAAAATGGAAATCCACTGTTTCTTGTAATCAGAGAGGGGTTAGTGAAATCCTATTTAAAAATGGTCATAAAATTTATATTAAAAAAAAAGGAAAAAAGAAACAGGATGGTTTAGCTGGAAGGGACTGCTCTTGCATTGCTCTTCTATGTGTCACATCCCTACTTCTGGACACATCTCTCTCCTCTTGTTTAGTTCCCAAGGGCTATGCAGCTGCTCTAAGAAAGAAGACACCACCATTCATGCAAGGGATGACAATCCTTCATCACTTCTACCTTTCCACCCTGACAACTGCTGACCGTGGCAGGAGCAACACAGAAAGGAACTGCCTTTACTATAAACATTTTTTTTTAACATCAGTAGAAAATAAAGCCTTCCACCTGCTATTGTGCAGCTGAGTTTCTAATCTCTGGTGCCAGCATGGCTGCTGGGAGACAACCCTCAAGTGAGAGGAAGCAGGGTCAGGCATGGATAGGGCAGGATGGCTGTGCTGATGTGATGTGACACATATGTCTCTGCAGCACCCAGTAAAGGTACCTCCAGTTGTCAATTGCTGGGCAAAATTTGTTATTTCCCCCATGGGCAGCAACTCTGGACTGCATTTAGTATGCTGGCATAGAAACTAACATCAAAACTATTTCACTTGCTTTTCCTATGGAAATACACAGTCAGAGACTTTTATTGTTGTTTTTAATGATCAGCCATAAGGAAGTGGGAATTAATCCCAAAGGGCAACTCCATGTATCATTGTTGGGTCCAGGTATTGGTGGGACTGATAAAAGAAACAGAATATGAGAATATGGAGCCATTGATAAACTGATAATGAGTCCTTCTTATTAGGTGCTTTCCCATGTGTTTTCTTTGATTTAGAGTCCAGGCCCTAAATAGCAATTTGTTCACTTTATCAATAAAACAGTTTGCAAGGCCTTTTGGAGACCAAGCAGGTGAGTGCTTCCAGACCTTATTTATCCGGTCAGAACTCATTTGTCTGCAGAAAATTTGGGTGACAACCAGAGAAAAGTCACATTTAATTTATGCGCAAAGCCAGGCATTAAATGGACTCAGAAGGTGCTGAA
Organism: Toxostoma redivivum; assembly: GCA_013397375.1. Taxonomy (NCBI): domain Eukaryota; kingdom Metazoa; phylum Chordata; class Aves; order Passeriformes; family Mimidae; genus Toxostoma; species Toxostoma redivivum. The sequence continues at coordinate 396,705 of VXBI01010443.1, read as the reverse complement.
CATCCACCAGGTTTTTATGATTACTAGGGGCCTCTGCTCTCCCAATAATTAAACCTGAAATATTGTGACAGCCAGCATGGGCAAGAGGAAGGGATGGCAGGAGCTGAATATCTGGGTACCAAAAGCAAAGGTAAAGAGCCAGCACCACAGGCCATCAGTGCTGAGATCATTTTGCAGCTGAAAGCAGTGGCTTACATGCTTACTTTCAGACATCAGCTAGAAAATGACCTCAGTTTTCTGATCTATAAAATAGGTCTAATTCTATTTGTCTTCCTCTAGGGGACCATGATGCCTTTGGATTGCTAATGTTTTTGGATGCTCCAGGCTTCTTAGGAAATAAGAGCTACTCAAGCAGTGGTGGAAGTGTGGTGAGCACAGGTGCACTCTGCACTCTACAATATGTATCTCATCCATACAGGATGCTAACCCCAGTTATAAGAGGAAAAGGAAGTCCTAAGCAGATATTTTTCTGAATTAGAAAAGACTATAAGGGTGTAGTGGAGTTTGAAAGAATTTCAAATGAGGAATCAAACCAGAATTTATTTGGGATTTTTAAACATTCTCAGTTAAATGGAATGAAAGTGTGAAGGCTATCCCTTAATTATATATATATGTTCATTATTTATATAATTATATTTATATGTTCATTATTTATATTAATGATATATAAGTTC
>VXBI01010443.1:363704-395738 GCA_013397375.1 Toxostoma redivivum | reverse complement strand
TATTTATTATTATATATATGTTTATTATTTATTATGACCGACACAAAACTTTGATTTGCACACTTAGTTCTTCATTTAAAAGCGATGTTCTTCAGCATATGTTATACAACACTCCCAACACAGGTCCATTTTGAAAATTGGTGCAGCCATAAATGATAAACAAGGTATTGGGAGGGACTCAGAGGATAAGTTAATGCATATATTTGTACAGCACTCTCAGGCTGGTTTGATGGCTATGGATAAGTGTTTCCAATGCTAGGATATGACATGGTGAAGCCAAGTCTAGCCCAGAGAAAGTTTTGGTGATGGATAAATTTTTTGGCTAGGATAGAGTTCAATTTCTCTATGCCAGCTGGTATGGTGCTATGCTTATCTTCCCTCGAAACCATTACATGTGATGGAACCCTCACTTCTCAGGGATAGCCAAACTTCTGATGGAAATAGTTCATGGATTTCTTATTTTGTTTTGCTTTGCCTGTTAAATTGTCTTTATCTGAACTCATGAGCTTTTACAGTTTTACCCTTTCCATTCTCTCTTCCATCCTATGTGGGGAAATGAGCCAGCAGTTGTGTAAGTTTTAGCTGCCTACCAGGGCTAAACCACAACAATGGGTTAACCTTGAAAATGACATGACTCAAAGTAGCAGTAATGTCCACCTTGAAAAACTGTGAGGACACAGAACTTTGTCTTATGGCCAGGCACACAGTTACTGACAAAGTGAAGGGGTTTTAGCCCTTTCCTCCAGTGAATATAACCCATGACACTTGCCATCTAGTGTCCTTACCAGCATCTGCCCACAAGTCTATTCCTATTATTGGTTACTGCAGTATGCCTCCCTTTGAGATCTTATTATATATAAATATATATGTAGATATAAATCTGCTGAAAGGAAGGAGTCCAAACTATTGCAATGTGGACCAGAACAAACTCTGGGATGCTACAATTTATTTCCTTAAAATGCTTCCTCTGTGACACTGTAAGAGTACAAGTCTCCCTTAGACCACACTCCCCACTTGCAAAATAGAAATAACATTTCTTAACAAACACACTTTTCTATCCATTTCCTCTATGTACAACAAAAATATTTGGGGATAAGGAGTCTATTATTTAGTGCAAAAGCTCTCACACTAACTCACACTACGAGATAGTTTAATAAAATTTTCTAAGTGATCATGGTATAAGAAATATATGACATAAGCATCCCTAGATACTAGATGCTCCTGTTTCTAAGAAATTTGGCTACTGGAAACTTTTAGAAATATAAAAGTACATTTAAATCCACAAAAATGATACTCAGTTTGAGTTTTGACAGAAGGTTTTAGGTATAATGTTAGCAAAATCTTTTTTCTATATCAGATAGAAGTCCCTCAGAAATCACTCCTTTCTCCACACTGATATAACTTCAAAATGCCACACACGAAGCACTCCAACATAATTAACTGGTGTGCAGTGTTGATTTTAATGTTGCAAATTTGATTGAAAACAGAAGTTTATCAGTGAAATGCTAAAATAGCCTTGAATATGGGGAAGTGAATGAGTATAATTGCTGATGGGTTCTTTTATTATCAAGGAGTCTTGATTATAGCTTCATAGACTTAAATTATGGCAAATCAAGGACAAGATCAATTTACTATCTAAGCAAATATTTATATGAAGCTGGAGATTGGCATATATTGATCCGTTTATAAGGACCATAATTCTTTCTGTAAAATGCATTGGCATTGAGCAGTGCTCTTTTCTCTATGTGCTTCCTCAACAGCAAGGAGCTGAAAGTCATGAAGAAAAAAGAAAACACAATTTGGCAAGTCAGAGGGCTCATCTCAGCCAAATGCAGCTGCAAATCCAAGTTAGTTGTTAAGGACAACTCTTTAGATGGAGGCTGATTAATGTCAGGTTGTGCATTGTAGATAAATTGATAACCAGTTCTTGTAGTAAGTAAGAAATCCTGCTTGAAGGAAAAAGAAAGTGCTCAGAGCATCCAGTTGTCAAGCTGGCAAGTACTGATGGACAACAACACCCAGTGCAGAGCATCAGCTTCAACATCCTGAGTCTCCTTGCATTTGTAAGAGGTCATTTCTATATAAAATAGAAGAGTGTTCCTAACTTGTGGGATGAAGAAGGATCCCTGTGAAATTATGATTGTTCCCAACAAAGGCTGCTTTTGTTGGAGAAAAAGGCGAGTGTGGGGGCAGGGAAAAGAAGAGGCAAGATTATCTTTTGTTGCATTTGACAGTTGAAAAGGCCCTGGTGAATAATTACCCTTAAAACTAACAAACAAGGATAAAGAAAAAAAATGCATAAAAAGAGAAGAAAAAAACCCTTGACCTCTCCCCAGACACAATAGCTCCCTTTGAAATAAAAACAAAATAAAAATAACTCATAGGGAAAAAAATAACTAAATTTGACTTTCCTTTCTGCTTTTGTCAAGTGTAAACACACGCTCACATATATATATATATATACCCAACTGTCAGTCTCCCCCTGCCACAGTCATTTTAAACTTTTCTAGACTTGATCCATTCAGCAGCAAAGCTTATGCAAAATGCAATAAAAAAAAAAAATCAAGGGAAACTCCAGCAGCAAAAGGCGCACCCTTGGCTGAAGGTTTAGCCACAAAAGAATGATTCCTGGTGAAAGCAGTTGTCATCTGTTTTGCATACTCCTTATTTTGCTCTTAATTGGCATTATATGGAAACTTATCTACAAGGCCATGGGAACCAAAAAGCATCCCTTACCCCTCCTTGTTTGAACAAGCAGAACCCAATTAAAGCACAATTATCTCTCTTCTGCTATTAGCAACAGAGAGACATAGATAGGAGAAGCACTGTTAGACTGAGAGCAGCCACCTTTTCTTATGAAAATTTTTGTAAAGGTCATAAAGAAAATAAAGGAGACACAAGTGGTCCAGGCTTTGGTGAGCTGAAGGGCAGTGTTTTTTTAAAATATTTGATCTGGATTTCCAGATGATTTTCTAAATACACTTATTTTCACCAGGGAGTAACTGACCTACGACTCAAAATGCACTCATAGTGTTTGGAGGCAAGCCTGGAAAAATAAAGGAGATGGCCAAAGAACAAGAGGAAAAACAGACATAGGTGTCTTCCCAGAAAGTCCAAGCTGTCTCAGAAAGCCGTGAAATTGACAATTCCCCTGGCATGAGTACAGAAAAACTTCTCAGGGGAAAACAACCATTTTTCAAACTGGAGCCCAGAGTCAATTCCTAAATCCATATCCTGCTGCTTAGTATTGCAAAGCTACAGCCTACACATGAGTTCCTGCAACCCCGACGTGGATGGTCAGCACAACATGATGATCATGACTCGGAAAGGGTTCCAGTGACATGATTCGTGCATTTTTTGGACACAATCTTTGCAGTATCCTTGGAGAATGAGCACCCAGCAGTGTTCTCAGTTACATATGTGCCTGGCTGTGACAGACTTCCAAGATAGCTCTGCATACCTTCCTTATCAGAAGCCATCCCCAAATTAGCAAACATTTGCACTACTACTCATCCTGTCTCATCAGCAGCTACTAAGAATACAAATGTGTCAGGAAACATCATGCATTTCATCACTTCAGCAAGTCATGCCATTACAAAGCAATTTGTGTCCCAGTTGACTCCCTTAGTTTTCCCCCAGATGACAACAACAGGCTTTAAAATACTGAGCAAGGAAACAAATAAGCTGACTTATTTTTCCTTTTTTTTTTCCTTTGGGATATTCCTCTGCTCTATTTCCAACATATAACAGGTCCAGTTCACATATTTTGTTGAAGAAGGATCCAGTATGTCTAGGCAGAAAGCAGAATTCTCCTTTTAGAGGTGCCCCAGAGGTGCCTGTCTGCTGCCCCATGTTAACATTTTTTAGGAATTTCAGATTTACACTTGTTGCATATGCTTGCAAATCAATTTAATTCCTCAAACAAGTTAATAGAATAATGCCTGGGAGGATGGTTTTTAAGATGCCATCAGCACTTTGACCCCCTACAGCAGATCTCCTGCTTTCTTCTCTGGAGAGCTCAATGCTGCAGCTACACAGCTCTCCTGTCCAAAGAGAAAACCATGTCAGTGGACATGTGTTGTTTGGTTTTGTCATGGCACACATGGTTTTTGCTTTTACCATGGTGGCCAGTGCAGTGGGAGGAAGAGAGACAGTGTCCCTTCTCCAAGAGGCAATGGAACAGAGGTGGCTGCTGTAGACTCTCTACATAAGCAGGGCAATTGAAAAGAGAAAAAAATTCTGCCAGTGGATTTATTCCCAGATTAAATGGAACTTCTGCTATCTGGGTATGTTAACAGATCACCAAGGAATGGTAAGGAATTGGTTAAAGAGATCAAAATATCAAACAAGGGGCAACAACATGAAAATTATGCCACTGCATTTAACTACAAAAATAAAAAAACTTTGTCTTGTGCCCTACCACGACTTAATACCCAGAGGCTGCTTTGAGAGCAGCAGAGCAGGATGAGCAAATCCCTGTCTTCCAGCATAAAGATGAAACCTGCAGGGAGACAGCTGCAGTGGAAAGGATTGAAATTAATGTCAAGCAGTAGATGAGATTTTGGTGGAGATTTTGATGAGATTTATTGCTGCAAATGTTTTCCCTGGCAAATGTCACATCATTAAAATGCAAAAAAACACCCTCAATAGAATTAAGAAAATAAAGAGAAACTCAAAAGAACTGTCCTGATAAATGGCAGCTTGAAACTCAGTCCTCAGGCTCTCAGGGTCAAAGACGGTCTTCTTCATAAGGAAGTGTGCAGGAGAAATGCTAGAATGTCCTTTTAAGTCCTTTCACCTCATCAGGTCCATCACCTGTGACTCCAGAGCACATGTTTTATGGACAGTAAGGATATTTTGCCAGCATCTTTCAGGGCGTGGCTGAGTCTAACTGAGAACAGCCCTTGGAGCAAATTCTGCAGCTGAGCACTTCCCAGCACAGCTGCATCATTTATACACAGTCTAATATGGGTGAATTAAGATCCTGTAAATATAAACAGCATATTTGGCATTTGCCTGTTGAACAATCTCCTTGGGGAGCCTCTTCTGTGCCATCCTTGATGGGACAGCCAGAAGAATTATTCCTTAATGCCTGGTAATCACAGGCGAAAGTGCCAGTTCCGTGGTACATGCATCAAAAAGTGAGGATTGCAGGTGAACTGTGTATTTGCATCAAACAGGACAGCAACTCTGCATGAGGTTGGCCAAGCTAATTTTTATTTTCCTGAAAGGATTGAATGCTCTGTAGGTCTGAGTGCATGCCTCAGGCATGCACCCACCTGCCCCTCCCCGTAAGTACCTTGCATTGAGCAATCCTTGAAGAAAACAGTTTTCATCATGCAGGGATGAACAATCCTCCTTGGGCCAGATGTCCAGCTCAGAAAAACATTTCTCCAGCCTTTGGATTCTCTGTACTTGGGCTACTCGTCACATAAGCACTTGTATTTGTTGGTCCAGCTAGATTTGGAAGATCCTTGTAAACATGGTTGCATGGAACTTGTCTTTTCTGAGCTGGACTGTAATTCAGAGGTACTGATTATCTCTATTAAAACTCAGTGTAATTATCTTTACCAACAACGCCATATTAGGTTAATATACTAGAAATATACTAACAGTGTTAAGAGTCATCTATACACATATTATTTAAATATATTGCTAATATTACTAGCACTACACCTATTCAGGATAGTAGTTTCAGCTTAGTCAGCTTGGTCCATTCCTGCTAACAAGTTAAATGTGATAAAAGAAAGAACTTATTTCTTTGCCTAGAACAGGTAAGAGCTGTGTCTGCTTGGCATCCAGCACAAGAAAATAAACTGTTTAAAAATATTAAAGTATTTTTAGCAATAGAGCAAAAAAAAAAAAAAAAAGAGACTGCTCTACTTCTAAAGCACTAAACCGTACCAAATTGATGACTGTCCATTATTATCACTGGTAACAGTATGCTGTTATTACAAAATGCAGTCGGGGAAGAATCTCAGCTGTGGAACTGTATTTTAAATTCTCTTCTATATTTAAGCCTGTTCTTCAATTTAGGGCTTAATAGGACTCCTCACAGGAGCTAAACACATGCTGAACAGTTTTGCAGCAACAGTACTCAAGAGTGCTTTCTTGTACCAGGTGAAGACAGATCCTACAACTCACTTTAATCTATTTTTCCATACTTCTGTTGTTTGGCTTATCCTGTTGCATGAGAAATAAATGCTCCTACTCACCTTGTTTGTTTTGCCTGATGACATGCAGGGGTTTCTTAACCCTGGTGATAATGCACACAAAATACAAACTTCCCCAGCAGCAGAGGTGAGGATAGTCAGACACAGTTGCAAAACTAGCATTAAAATGAGATGAAAGAGCTCTGCTTTTTCACACAGAAACATTTCATGCTCTCCTGCAAAATGGAAAGTATGTTTATGTGCCCCAAAGCAAATTTTTTTCCCTCACCCCACTGTCACTTCACCCTACAAGTCAATGTCTATTTAGAATCTGTAAATTAAAACAAGCCTAGCTTGGGACAACCAAAACATTTGGAAGCTTTGCCACGAACAAAGTGAGTTTACCTCAGCTAACATGAGTGAGCAGAAGCATCCTCCAGTGCCTAAAGGGGTTACAAGAGAGTTGGAGAGGGAATTTGGACAAGGGTATGGTGGGACAGGACAAGGGGAAATGGTTCCAACTGATAGAGGGTAGGTTGAGATTAGGTATCAGGAAAAAATTCTTCACTATGAGAGTAGTGTAGCACTGGCAGAGGCTGAGAAGAGAAGATGTTGCTCCTCCATCCCTGGAGGTGTTCAGGACCAGCTTGGATGGAGCTTTGAGCCACTTAGTCTAGTGGGAGGTATCCCTGCCCATGGCACAGGGTTGGAACTAGACAGTCTTCATGGTCCCTTCCAAACCAAACCATTCTGTTAGTCTATGATTTTATGGTGTTATGAAAACACGGAGATGAAAATCCCTGGATGCATAGTTGGCTGGAGTCCACACTTAGTCAGCTCTCTGTACCATGGCTGTGTCTGGCAAACAAGGGCTTGAGCACAGTCCCCAGGGGTGGCATGTGGCACCACTGGCTGTGCTGCTCAATCAGGGGTGCAAAGTGAGGGGTGTCAAAGAGCTTTGGCCATGGAACAGTGGGGTACTGACCTGCTTTGGGACAATGCCACAGTGCTTATAGGAGCTACACATCTGCTGCAAGGGGAAGATATGCAGGCATTGAGAGTGAACTGAGGATGCACAGCTGCCACTGAGGCATCTGTGCTGTGCTCAGTCACTGGCTGTGACTGCAGCACACACAAGCTGTGTGGGTCTCATGCATGGCAGTGTTAAATAGGTCTATAAACTACATCATGAGATCATCCAGAGATACACAAAGAAACCCTGAGTGAAACTCTGTAAGATCATAAAAGCAGCAAAACTGTGCCAGAGCATTGGGATGGCTCAGCCTGTTCATGGAGGTGGGGGGTATGGCTAAAAGCTGTTTCACTGTGCAGGCTGTGGCTTAAGCCTATGTCACGAATGCTCTCCACGCAGCACGTGGTTTTCAGAAGGAAGATGCTATGATATTTTGGTGTATTTGTTAATCCTACAAGGAGATGAGCAGTAAGTATACTTAGGGGAAGATTTTGCTGAGATACACTGTATCCACAGCTAAAGGCGGTTCCACTGCTATGAAGTTACCTCTTTTTCCAAACAGTTATTGTTATTGCATTGCTGTTGCGTTTCAGTTCTTTGGAGGATGTGAGATCACATCTCCCGTGTGTCACAACAGGAGGAAAAAAACTGAAAATAGATTTCTGCAGCAAAGCAAAAGAAAAGCAAAATCTGATGCATCCAAGAAATACATCCGCATTTCACTTGCAAACCTAAACAGGAAGAAAACGATTGACAGACAATGTACAAACAGTTCTTGTAATAAATTTTTGAGTTCATACTGGTTTGTACAGCAACTCCCCACCTGCTGCATACTCCACAACCAAGTAGCTAATTACAGCCTTCCTGTTGTTTTCCAGTTCCTCCTCTGCTAAATTATGGGAGGAGAAAGGATTATGGAAACTGATGCACTTGACAGCAAAAAATAAATAAGCAAATGAATATATAACTAACTAAATAAATAATTAATCCAGTAGTCTCCAAGACAAGGCTGTTCTATCATACCTCCAGTACCCTGAGCCAAACTTCAAGGGTTATTCAAGAAAAATGATGATCTGGCACCCCAGAGAATAAGACATAAGTATCAATTAATGCTTAATTAACACTGCATGACATTGATTTCAATAAATAGAACCTTTTAGAAGGATGTCTCTATGTACTGTGGACTGAAACAAGATGCTTTGTGGGAAGAATGAGAAGTTCCCTAGTATTATGTAACATCTCTATAGTTACTGCACCTAGAGGCTTTGAGTGTATCATGAGACAAACTTGTTAGATGTTGTATAAATATACAGTTGCTAAAGATGCTTATCTTGGATTCGTAGTGTAAACAAGAAGATATGCCACACAGTTCTGGTGACAGGTTGATCAAGGCTAAGAAGACAGGAGAACTAAAGAAATTTGAAAAAACATACACGTTGTCTAGCAGTTTCTAATTTGTTGGGACAAGGGTATTTTTACAAAAACTTATTCCCAAAACTTTATCTATATAAAGTGCTTGCAAAAGTCCCCAAAGACATAAGAGTTGCCTTATGGTGTTTAAAAGGAAAACAGAAAGGAAAAGTGTGCACAGGTTGCAGCAGAAAAGCATGCCAGCCAACAACAGTGTTTCAAGTTGGGTACCGAATGCCAAATACCTAATGCCATCTTTCCTCACCTGAGTAAGAGCAGTCTGATCAGCAATGAGCCACAGCTTCCACTGAGAGCTGCACAGAGGACAGCAGCTCTGAAAATCATCCTGTTTCCAGATCAACGTTGGGTGCACCTGAGAAATACTCTATATATCCTGAGGCATGTTGTTACTTTTAATGAGACAGTAAAATAACAGACCCTGTTATTTGTACTGTTCATATTTCATCTTCTGTGTGCATTGAAGAGCAACACAAAGGTGTTTAGAGGGCTGGAGCCCTTCTCCTGTGGAGACAGGCTGATGGAATTGGGGTTGTTCAGCCTGGAGGAAAGAAGGCTACAGGGGAACCTTAGAGCCCCTTCCAGAACCTAAAGGGGGCTACAAGAGAGCTGGAAGAGGGACTTTTGACATGGAAGGACAGGACAAGAGGGAATGGCTTCAGACAGACACAGGTCAATTTTAAATTGGGTATTAGGAAACAATTATTTCCTGTGATGGTGGTGGAGCACTGCCACAAGTTGCCCAGAGACAGTGATTCCTCCACCCCTGGAAATGTTCAGGGCCAGGTTGGATGAGGCTCTCTTTCTCTTTCTCTTTCTCTTTCTCTTTCTCTTTCTCTTTCTCTTTCTCTTTCTCTTTCTCTTTCTCTTTCTCTTTCTCTTTCTCTTTCTCTTTCTCTTTCTCTTTCTCTTTCTCTTTCTCTTTCTCTTTCTCTTTCTCTTTCTCTTTCTCTTTCTCTTTCTCTTTCTCTTTCTCTTTCTCTTTCTCTTTCTCTTTCTCTTTCTCTTTCTCTTTCTCTTTCTCTTTCTCTTTCTCTTTCTCTTTCTCTTTCTCTTTCTCTTTCTCTTTCTCTTTCTCTTTCTCTTTCTCTTTCTCTTTCTCTTTCTCTTTCTCTTTCTCTTTCTCTTTCTCTTTCTCTTTCTCTTTCTCTTTCTCTTTCTCTTTCTCTTTCTCTTTCTCTTTCTCTTTCTCTTTCTCTTTCTCTTTCTCTTTCTCTTTCTCTTTCTCTTTCTCTTTCTCTTTCTCTTTCTCTTTCTCTTTCTCTTTCTCTTTCTCTTTCTCTTTCTCTTTCTCTTTCTCTTTCTCTTTCTCTTTCTCTTTCTCTTTCTCTTTCTCTTTCTCTTTCTCTTTCTCTTTCTCTTTCTCTTTCTCTTTCTCTTTCTCTTTCTCTTTCTCTTTCTCTTTCTCTTTCTCTTTCTCTTTCTCTTTCTCTTTCTCTTTCTCTTTCTCTTTCTCTTTCTCTTTCTCTTTCTCTTTCTCTTTCTCTTTCTCTTTCTCTTTCTCTTTCTCTCTTTCTCTTTTTTTCTCTTTCTCTTTTTCTCTTTCTCTTTCCCTTTCTCTCTTTCTCTTTCTCTTTCTCTTTCTCTTTCTCTTTCTCTTTCTCTTTCTCTTTCTCTTTCTCTTTCTCTTTCTCTTTCTCTTTCTCTTTCTCTTTCTCTTTCTCTTTCTCTTTCTCCTCTGTTTTTTATGACTAGTCTTTATCTTACAGTGAGATCTACAACATTTCAGTTCACACCAGTCTTAAAAATTCCCTGCCCATGGCAGGGGGGATTGGAATTAAATGATATTTATGGACTCTTCCAACCTAAGCCTTCCTATGACTCTAAGATTATGGTGGGAAAAAAGCAATTTTATTCTCCCTAAGGAGTAAAGAATGAAGTCCAGGACATGACTTGCAGGCAGAATTTCCATGCTTTGGGAACTGCCTCTTCGTTCTTATGCCAGTACCTGTGTAGTGCTGGTGATTAAAGCACTGGTGTTCACTAATCACTTTCATTCTGTCTTATAAATACACATAATTCTGCATCAATTTCATTTAAATATCACTTTATATTCATAGCTTTGACTTCTAGAACTCCTCCTACTGTACTTGCAGTTTTAATATTAACAGACATTTCTTTCTCTCCATTCATCACTCATGTCAATACTTCCCAGGCTAAGGTGAACATTTGCTGCTTCTTTATATGGCAGGAGCCATAGATGCCCCAGCCCTTCACTTCAATGTGAAAAGTTCTTAAAGATCATCCCTCAGCAACATTCTCTAAGAAAGTATGTTTTGATTTGAAAGGTAACTGGACAGTCTCCAGTGGTCCCTGCCAACCTCAAATATTCCACAATTCTTTGATTCACACTTCTGCTTCTCTACTGTTTCCTTATAATTTTCTGTGTACTGAACAGTCCCAGCTTTGCTTTCCTTCCATTTGAGATGTCCCAGAAATGATTTCCAAGCAACCTTCCCTCTTGATCACAGGGTGAACAATGCCACCACCCTGTCACATGCCTGTAACCTTGGTATCATCTTCAACTCATACTCCTCTCCCAGATGCCACTTCCCAGTAACATTGAAGCTACACGCATACTAAAAGTATGTTCTGTCTATCATACTTCAGATAATGTCTTTCCTTGCTCTCTGTCCATCTAGGTAAATCTCTTATCTCAGACTTTATCTTTGAACATGCCAATCACTGCAGAATCCCTTTCAGTTACTTCCATCACGGATGTAAATTTCCCCTGATCATATTCCCTGGATACAAAGGCTATTTTTCCAGATGTAGCATTGATTTCCCTTCCCCATTTCTATCAACACTAGGCTGCCTGCATCCAATGAACTCATGCAGGAATTTTCCATAGTCTATGCACTGGATTTTTCAAATGAGCGCTCATGTATTTTCTTTCATGCTGCTCTCCATAAACACATATAAAATTACCTTGCTAGTGCCTTTCTTTCTCTGTAGCAACATCTAAAATTCTCTGACAAGGACTAGGTTGCAGGTGTGCTATTAGCATTGCCTGTCGTATTGACCAACACTTTCTTATTACATTCATGGTTCTCCTCTATCTGTCTGTCAGTATCCACAGCTTCTTGATTACCACTAAGATGTAAGTAATTTCATGCAGAGAAAGTCTGTGTTTCTAGAGTGCCTGGCACAGCAGAAATGAATCTATGACTGAGACTGTGATGCAAATGATCCTTGTCACCTAATAAAAATAGACATGGGTCAAATAATAGACACGTTCTACAGAAATTAGAGAATGTCTCCAATTAGAGAAATCTGCCCAAGAAACATTACAACTATCATAATTCTATTTTAAACAACAAAACATGATTAAAACACCCCCAGTACTGGCCATAATACTCACCTTTTGCCTTCTTTAAATATCTAGGAACAATCCATCAAATGCTTCTTGTAGGATACTGTTTTAACATGTGTTAAAACTGTTTTAGACATGTGTCATTCTCAGTCTACCTGAAAAATACACAGACATAAAAAAAAGACAATCAGTGTTTTGTTGAGTAGTTTTTAACTTATTTGCTATAGAAAAATAAATTCAAAGCAACTGCTTGCTGTTATACAGGATATCTAAAACAGTCATCTATACATATGTGGTTCCTGCTGTAATATCACATCAACACTACTAGGGTATGCTTAGTCATTTAATAGAAAGAAATGCATTTATTAAATACAAACTAAGTTTTCTGTACAGCACTCAGAATTAAATGCTTGTCCTTGACCAAGTGTGCAAACATCCATCCCTTTGCCAAAAGAGTAATTCATCAATTCCTCTATTTTAAGTTCAAGGGTTTCCAGTTAACACAGTAGCTGTTCCTTTCCTCTTCTGTGTTTTTGCAGGCTTCAGAAGGTAAAAACAAAAATAATAATAAAAAAATATTTATGGGGTTATCCCAAATATCTCCTTTCTTAAGTCTTCTTCCTTTATTAGAGAGAAATGACTGAGATCTTCCAGAGATGCCTCTTGCTGTTTCTACTCACATCAGTAAATTATATCCTATCTGAGTTGTGTGTGGCATTGAAGAGCCCCAATTTAATGATGCATGTGACACAAACCTATCACATTATGAGCAGGAGGTTCAAAGAAAGTGTGCAACGACACTGGGGCTCCTCTTTTGCCTCTCATTAGCTAATTGGTCTCAAGTCCCTTTTCTTAGCTCCTCCCCTTGTCTCAGGGGGGCAAAGTCCCATATAGGTGGGAAGGTGGAGAACACAAGAGGGTGTGTGTAGTTTCACTGAAAGCCACATTTGTTAGATCCATCAGCTCTCTCAGGCTGCCCACTTTGCTAGATATGAATCTATTTTACATTCACTCTGGTGCACAAGGTCTTGCAGAATTGGAAAAAAGAAATAAAATTAGAAGGCTGAGTTATGGGGTAGCACACTGTTAGAGGAGTGGGATTCCATGTCTTTTCTTGGCAACTTCTTTCTGCATATATGGTCTACACTGACCTTTTAATCTTGCCAATTGCAAATTAATTTTGAATCCAAGCTGTCTAGTGAAAAGGTGCAAAGGTCGCCTTTAAATAGCTGCTCTGCTACATTGCCCTTTACTCCATGGTCCACATCCTTTGTCTTTCTCCCATTAATTCTGCTTCTTCAAGAACACTCCTTGCTGCTGATTGTGTCCTCGTACAGATTATTTCTCCTCCACATGCATTTTCAAAGCTGCATCTCATTTTGTCATTTCCTGCTTAAGGTTTCTAGTCTCTCTATTTTTGCTGATTTATCCAGTGCCTCCCAATTTGGATCATTTGTGATTTTAATTAACACGTACTCTTTTCCTGTCTTCTGGCTAATGAATGAAGATATTTAAAGAAGACTGGACTCAGGACTGCTCCCTGATGTTCCCTCACTAGAAAACTCATGTGATTCAACACATTTTCATTTATTATCTCACTTTGCTAATGGCCCTGTGGATGGTTTTTAATCAACATCACAGGGTCCTTATCTAAACCAATCTGAATTAATTTTGTGAGTATCCTTTCTTGCTGATGCTCACTTCAGATAGACAGAAAACAAAAGCAGAAGAGGCCATCATTCACCAGAATGCTTTTCTGTGAGACCTGGAAATGAGGAAGTAGTGAGAATAAATTGTTCACTTTCTTCTCTCAGGACTCTGGTAGACTTAGGATCCCCTGTCCCCATAATACCTATACTCCTCCTGATTTTCAATATATGTATTTTAAAACTATTTGTCAGGGCAGGGAAGTGTTATTACTCCACTTTGGAGAATAAGCTCCAGCACAGAAAATATAAGAAGGTCTGCTCAGTTCCTTTTGCAGTCTTAGTTAGAAACTGAGAGTTTAAGGTTGCTTTTGCATTTATACCTGTCTTCTGGAAATTCCTTGGACATGCCTACCTGTGTATCTCTTGGATGACCCACCAAATGTACCATCAAAGTGATTTCATCTCTTAAACAAAAAAAAAAAACCACAACCAACGAACCAACCAACCAAACCCAACCCAACCCAACCAAAACAACCCAAACACCTAAATGTCTGTACATCCATATTTATACCATGATCTGAATGCCATCTTGAAAGAATGGGCCCAAATAATGTAAAGTGATTTATAAAAGATGAGACTCAGGTACTCAGAACACATAACTGCCTAATCCAGACCACAGGATACAGAATAAGTTTTATAGCAGTATCTGTTGGATCTGGTCCTTAAAGTTATTTGGGCATCTCCTTCACACTCAGCTGAGTTTTGAGATATTTCTGAAGTCCTGGATCAAAGTGTTTTCCCTGATGTTATCCAGGATGTTTATACTGAATTGAATCCAGATCCACAAAGTTTAAAATGTGGTCTCCACCTAAGAACTTCTCTCCTTTCCTATCAAAAGGATAATCAAAGGATAATGTGATGGACATTTCAGCTCCAGTTATGGCTCTACATTCCCCAAAAAGTAGAGTCCCACTGACAACATGCACAGCATCCTCCACAGTTACCTTCTGATAAACGGTTTTAATATGGTAGTTACATTCCTTTTGGATGAAAATTTAAAACACCTTTCTGCTACAGTAAAAAGATATTTATAGCATAGACTTATTTATGTGGGTACTTTATTTTCTGAAATATTAATTGATGTTTCTGAATGAGCTCTGAATAATTATCAAAAACTTTATGCGGTTTTTAATAAAAGCCAGCAGGATTTTTAAAAACATTGCTAATATCCCCTCTTCCCTCTCACCCTCTTCATAAATCCGAACCCATGGAGTAAAAACAAACAAACAAAACCCTACCACCCCCATTAAAAACAATAAAAAAGGAAAGGAAGAAAAAGAATGTAAAAGGAAAGGGACCAATATTTCCAGAAGCATCAGCAATCATAAAGAAACTAATCACAAGCTAAGAAATTATCTAAGGAAGTGCAGAGGAAGGTAACAATATGAAGAAGACAATTTAGAAAATATTTGCAGGAGCAAAATTTATAAATACTCGTTATATCTTTTAAACATATGTCCAAATTAATATGTGTTCTTGCTTCTTCCTTTCCCATTAATATATTTAGTGCAAAAAGATAAGTAGGATAAAATATTGTCACCAATATTCTCTTCATATTAGGAAATAATTACACAGTTTTTTCACTCCAAACTTTTAAACATGGCCCAGCTGGAAATGAATTGCCTTTGACTTGCTAAAAATAAGCATAAGAAACTTAATATAAGTCCATCACCAGTGCAATTTATACTCTACACCACTTCTGTAAAGTGTAATTAACAGTGCATTGTTGTAATTTATTATTGGTTTAAAAAGCCTGAAAATCAGATCCTTACAGCAAATGGGAAAATGGGAAGCTATATGCCAGGCACATTATTCTGTCTTATATTAATTCAGTTATTTTACCTTTGGTGCACATCCATCTATCCATACAACATGAATGCTCCATTGAGAATGATGCTGGGTACTGAACCTTTGGCTCAATATGAAATATGAATTCTGAAGCATAGCTACAATAATACTTCCATTTGCATTATTATGATTAAGATTCCTCTGAATAGGAAGCATCCAGTAATATTAATTGCAGAAATAGTGAGATTCCAATTGTCGTAAATCACTGTGTAGTGTAAAAAAAGCTCTCAGAAAACAGCACAGAAAAACTCTCTTGGGTTTCTTTCTCTGAGTTCACTTCAACCTCATTTTCACCAGGCTTCTTCATTTGTGTCCATTGACAAAACAGTAGTTATGCTTTTCCCTTGATTAACACATCCTTTTCAGTAAGGTCCCAAATAGTTTTCACATGAAAGGTTGAATCCAACAGAGCATGTTTTTTCTCATTAAAGACTTAGCATTCACCCACAGTTAATTTATCACACAGATACTTCCTGTCTCACAGGAAGGAGACTGGCCTTGAAACTAATGTTCTTGGTCTGATCAGAAATTTCCTCCACAACAGTTGAAATTAATGCCTTTTCAAAGATGGTGATTGCTGAATTCATTTAATAAGTGAAAAATACGGGAGGGGAAAAGATACACAGTTTCTCTATTAAACCATGAGGAGACATATTGCCTTATTTGAAGCAATACCATCACCAAAACTGCACGGTCTTATGGAAATTTTATTTATTTATATATTTATATATTTGTATCAAGTCAACTTTTCCCCTTCACTGCCATTTCTTTCCTCCACAGTTAGCAAAACTGTCAATATTCATTGATTCATCAAAGCAAGCAACCCTGACATTTGGTGCATCAGCCTTCATTTGTAACAGGCATTGCATGCAATGATTTATTTTGATGTGTTACACTGTACCCTAAAGAGGATCCAAAAATAAAAATGCTTTCATTAGAAGTGTTGTGAAAACAAGGCATCTGCATCAGGGACCACACACAAGGAAAGAAAAATTTCTTGCCACCTGTGGTCTTTAGTCCAGACTTTTGATGGTTGGATTGCTTTGGAGTTTGCTTGCTTGGGGTGTTTTTAGGTATGTTATTTCCAAATGAATCATATATTCAAAAAGCAAATGAGGGGTCTAAGCACTGTTCAGAGCTGGAAAGAGCAGATCTTTTCCAAGCTGTGTCATGGTTTGATTAACCCACAGTAGGTGAGATGCCCCTGAATTACTGTGGTATCCACTAAATTCCTAATGACAGTGCCCACCTTGCAAAAAAAAGCCTTTCCTGAGATGGCAATTAGTGCCAACCTCAAAGACACTAGAAATGATCATAGATGATAGCCAGGCTGCCTGGCTGCCAGCAGGAGGGTGAGGAAAGATCAGGATATATCCTTACCAAGGATATTCATACTAACTGGCATTTCTGGCCAAGAATACTTTAGTCCCAATCTTTGGTTCTGATTGGAGGACCCACAAAGCAGTTACACATTTTCATGTAGGAAACATGTTCCAACTGCAAATAATTCTTTCAGCAGATATTTACCACTAAGCACAAGCTTAAGTCTCACTGGGGACAGCAGAGCTTCAACATGTGCTTGAAGTCAAGTGCTCTCTCAGAGGGCTGTGGCTGACTGGGGACAGTCTAATGAGTTGGAGACACTTGGGACCAGGCTTAAATACATATATGCCTACATATACTGATTGCTGCTGTTCTGATTGTGTCTGTGCTGCACATTTCTCTCCAGCTCCTTTTCCATTATCATCCTGTGCTGTAAGTGATGACACTGACATGGCGACTAAGTGGAGCAAGGCTGGAAGCGGAGACAGCACACGCAGAAATGAGCTGAACATCATCCTCCCCAATGAAGCCCTGCTCACAGGACAACATCTCATTATTCTGTTCCCCCATGGAGAACAGAAAGGCACGGCTGATATGTTTGGAGATCATAGACATGAAAGCAGAAGAGAGTCTATTTGGGTTATGCAGAGACTTTCTTACAGAAAGGATGCCTTTCTGTAAGATGGAATTTTGCTTTGCAGTGACTGAAGCCCAACCACCACCATAACCTTTTCACTCTCTACAACTCACTGAAAGGACATTTAGCACCATGTGGATTGGTCTCTTCTCCCAGGTAACAAGCAACAAGACAAGAGGAAATGGCCTCAAATTGTGCCGGGGAGGTTTAGATTGAGTATCAGGGAAAATCCCTTCACTGAAAGAGTTGTCAGGCACTAGAACAAGCTGCCCAGGGAAGTGGGCAATTTTTAACTTCATCAGCCAGAATGGTGCTCAGTGGAGCAAGTGTTTTGCACATCCCAGTCTGTTCCAGTTCTTCTGTAAGGGCCATTTCACTGTATTTTGTCTCTTATGTTTTCTTTGTTTGGTTGGTTTTTTTTGTGGGTTTGGGGTTTTTTTTTCCCTTTAAGAATGATGAAGCTGTTTTTTTAAGTGGCTTATAGAGCAGGTTAAAAAAAGGTTGCACAGTGGAGGCTTCTCAGAATTAAGACAATTTTCTTGGTAGTAATTTCAAGTGAAAAATTGGATTTCTAGGAAATGATAGCACAAGTAAAGGATATAGGATGCGTCCCAGAAGAATTTAATTTTAATGTTCATCAATGAATTGCAGTGCTGTGCTCCTTGCATATCAAGCTCTTCTTTCTCACTTGTTGCAAGATCACCAGATGTGTTTTGTGTGAAAAATTAGCTTTCATGTTCTACTTTAAACTGTGACATACCTAAGTCCCATTTGCTTGCATACGCTTTGGTCATCAGAGATGTATCTCAGCTAGCTTTAGACATCTGCATAATAGAAGTTAAAAAACCTATCATCCTAGACTAAGTTACACATCTAGTTTTAGCTGAATGACTTACCAGGCAGTCAGTCTCACCCTAAGCTATGTTTTCTCAGTGCAAATGAATAACCACTGCACCAGTCATCAATTTTAATGTCGCACTGACAAAGGCTGAGCAGCATTTCAGTAATAACACTGTTCAAAATATTGCAATAGACCATTTACCAATAAAAAATTTGGTAAATAACTTATTTTATCAAGCCAGGAGAAATCAAGGACGAAATACCGTGTTCTGGCCAACTGGAGCAAAAAACAGGGTATTTTCATCAGCCTGCAAAGTTGCAACCTTAACTGAGCTGTGTCTGTTGTGGAAGTTTCACTCATTAAACTCATTTCAAGTGGACAAAGAAATTGTATCAAAAGACAACAATATCTCACAGAAAAATTGGTCCTCTACTACTTGCAGAGTTTAAAATGAACACACCCATACTATGAGGCACTGGAATAGGGTGTCCAGAGAAGTTGTGGATGGCTCCTTCTTGGAAGCGCTCCAAGCCAAATTGGATGGGGCTCTGAGAAACCTGGTCTAGCAGAAGGTGTCCCTGACATGGCAGGGAGGTTGGAACTAGACAATCTTTATAGCTCCTTCCAACCAAAAACATTTTAGGATTCAATATCCATCTGATCAAGCTTTGCAAACATTTCAGAAAGTCACCGTTCTTGCACATGTGAAACCTTTTTCTGGATCTTACTTCAAAATTTGCTTTGACATGCTCATAATCCATACAGCAAAATCCAAAGCATTAAAATATGCCTTTTGTGCAATATCATCACCAAAATAAATATTTTCCTGGTCTACTGTGGAAAAAAAGGTCTTCTTTGGCTTCTGGATCATTTTTTCAGCTACTCCTTTATCTGTGGGAAAAAATATTTTTTCTGTTGAGTTCATTTAATAAGTAAAAACATTTCTTCTGGTCTATTTGAACTGTGTATTTAAAATGTCATAGTAAAAGAAAGAGTTTTTGTATTGCCTAGAAAAGTATCACTGCATGTTGCCCAGTTCGCAACAGATGTTTCTGTAATTGTTGCTTGATTCTGTAGCAGCTTCAGGTCTTTCAGCAAAGCCTTGACCAGCAATAAAATGTAATTTGACCATCAATATACTTTTTGTTAAAGCTGTTAAATGGAAGGAATAGTCTTCCCCTTTATTTATTGCTGATCTAATCCAAAACCCTTCCAAAGCTATCAAAGGATGGTTAATTGCTGCCCCTATTTTTTTGCCAGTGGGTAGGTAGGCTGACATTAAGAAGTTTAGAGGAGCACAGCTATTGAGCTCAAGGTTGGAAAACTTGACCCTAATAAAGGCTGGAAATTGTGGAGTAAGCTATATGGACCCCATATTTCTCGTAAACTATGAGTAATCCTGCATCCCACAGATCCAACCTGGTCATTTTGTAAGTTATTTGTACGTCTGAACTTTGACATACTCTGGTTTGGAAATCTTGAGAAGTGAGACTTCCTTGCAAAGTTTTTATGCCACTTGCCACTGATAGTACCTTCTCCTCAAAAAATCCACTGAAAAATCTGTCTTGGCAATTTTCTTAAGGGTAGAATAAAAAATGCCAGACATTGATGATTAACAAGCTGTACAATGTGAAAGCTCTCAGTGCAATTATTGCATCAAATTAATGGTACCTGAAATGGACATTAAATAATATTTGAACATATTTTTAAAAGCTGTTTTTTCAGAAATTAAAAAATTATGTAGCTGCTGGAGTGGACCAACAGGTAGACTGTTAGGTAGTTCTGCACCACTTTGGGGCCTGAAATGTTGTTCTGAACCTATTCCTTGATTTGCAATTGATTTACTGGTCTAAATAAACTGGTTGTTGCATTAATAAGAACAGTATGATGTGAATAGAAGGCAAGGACACTGCCCCTGAACCTGAGTGCTTCTGTGTTGGGAGGATGTGCTCCTTGCCCTCATCTCTTCCCTTCCTGGTGGTGTAACATTGCTGTGGAGGGTGTTGAGAAAGGGAAACACTCCAGGTGCATCATGTAGGGACATTCCCTCTCCTGTGCCTCTGCCTCCAGCTCAATGTGATCACGCCCCAAGACTCGACAGGCCCAAAGGGGTACTGTCAGTGGTTTATCTGGGTCTAACCAAGGGTGTTTCTGACCCTGAGAGATATCACCACCTATATCAGGCATCTTCTGGGCTGGCAGGTCGGACACGACACTTAAGAAAGACCTGCATCTTTCCAAATCAGCAAAGAAAGGCCAGGTTTGATGTCCTGGGAAATCCCAAATGAATCAGAGAATGCATTCATAGCTGTATCCTACCTCTGCAGCCCACAACATGTTATGTCTACCCCATTGCTGCATGCTTGATAGGCTGTCCTGCTGGCCCTCATGCTGAGGCAAATGTAGGCATGCTGTGATGCCCTCTCTGGAAACCACAGAGGAATTTACCTCCTCTATTTAGGCAGCGTATTGACATTTGAATGGCTTTAACGAGGGTCCCCACTGCAAGGCAGCAATCAAGGTTAGAGCTATGGAAAGGTTTTCATTTGTGAAGACAGGGTAAGTCTGTGGCCTCTGAATGCCCTTTGCTCCTTACTTTGCCTATTCTGAAAACCCAAGGTGAATAATTTAGATACTTCTGGAAAATCCCAAGAATTAGGTGGTATTAAAAAATAATACACTTTTATTTATGTGTCTGGACATACACACATGCACACACATGCATGTACATATATATACATATACACATACACATATATATGCATGTAGTGAAATTTTCTGTTATCAAAAGAACTACAAATAGCACATGAGTGCTGAACAGCTGGAGCTGGATTGGTATATTGTACTGTACTGTAGTGACTCAGCATAGGAGTATTTAATTTCCTCCCAGAGCCAAGATGTCTCTCCTTCTCAACTAGAAAAGACTGGGGTGGCTGAGGTGCCTTTGTTTTTTACTGAGTACCTATGATAATATCTTGTAAGGAAGATGCTGTGGATAAAAATTGCAGCATTTTTCTTCATTTCCCCTAAAATAAATAAAAAATGGGCATTTAGAAGAACCCAAACCTCACAATATTCACACCCAAATGCAAAACTCCCACTCAGTTCCTAAGTCTGACAGAAACAACTTCTATGCCATGAGAAAAGCCCCATCACTAACCCTCAATTCAGACCTCCTTTATATTTAGCCCCTTAATAAAACAGGAACACACATTCTGTCATGTGCTGGGACAGCAAGAAGGAATCTGTTTAATGAGATGCCATAACAGTCCCTCCACCTGACTTGTCACAAGTATCTTTACAGCTGTGTTTGTACTAGGAAAAATCTGCTGAATTCAGGAATATTTCACTGAATTATTTTTTATAATCAGCCTTACTACCATCCCATCCCTGTCCAGTTAATAATTTGTACAAAAATAACATTTCTGCTTCTACAGAAAATTTGTAATTCTCTAAAGGCAACAGCCCCCCCATCCAGGTTACCTCTCAGGACAATATGTTGTACAAATAACATTAAGTTTTGACTTGAGCTATTCGTCCTCATTTAATTAGCAAGGAGGGTGTCAAGCTAATGTTATCATCTTGAGTAAATTGATGGGATCTTTCCCTGCACAATAGAAGTCGAATAAAAGCAGAGGATCCTCACGCATCCCTCTTGCTCAGCTCCCACCACTATATCCCTGCTGCTGCTGTGTACTGTAGATTGGCATTTTACCTCTTATCAATAGATCTCCATCATTCTAAATGAGAATGACGATCCTTTGGACCTGGTTTTGTAAAGCAAACCTATATCCATAGGAGCAATTAGTCCCCTGCTGTGAGTTTAGACATGCCAGCTACACTGCAGCTGCTGTCTGTTGCCAGCACTAAATTTTCCTCAGTAGTGGATCAACGTGTTTAAACACTTTGATCTTCTTTATCTCAGCCAGGAGATTTGAAAGCCTCCTGGTTGAACAAGTTTTCTTTCGGGTGAAACTCTGAAAATCTCATCTACCATTTCAGTGCTGACCTGAAACATTTGTGCTTTATTTACTGGAGAGGCATTGTCTTTTGAAATGGCTTCTCACATCCTCTCAGGAAGGCTTTTTTTTTATTCCCCCTAAAACTGAGCTTAAGTAACGGTACTTCAAACAGCAAATAAGAGGCACAAAGGGGACTCAGTCTTCTACACAGCAATTCCGAACCATTTTAATCTCCATCACGCACTTTCTGATTTTCTTTTTAATCTCCAACAGCACAGTGTGCACCAAACACAGTCAAGAATTTGCTATTTAAGCTGCCTTTTTACTGTTACGCTACGAAAGCTTAACTCCTGCTTGGAATAGATGAGCACACATGAGCAAATACAAGGGAACAGGCATCCTAGATGTGGGTACAGCAGAGTAGATGATGGGAGATAAGAAACAGTGTACAGTTGAGGTTTATTCTGTTTTCTCACTTTGTAAGGAGCCACAGGTGAACTATTAGTGATGTGAAACTGCTGAGCAGGGAAAACCATGGGGTGACTGTCAGGCTTATTCCTACAGCCACTGCAAAATTCCTGATTTTCCTATCCAAACTCTTTCCCTTTGTACACCATAGGGTTAGTACAACTGCGAATAGGGAATCCAAATTAAATCTCATTAATGAAATTACTTACCTGAGCTTTAGATTTTAGATTGATTTGCCATCAAACTGACTAAATTTACTCTCATATCAAATGTTACCTCCTATGATACAAACAAAGAGTTACACTGCTTGTAAAACTGATGGGAAGAGGCAAAGAACAAACCTTATTGCAAACTTTCAGTACTTAAAAGTGGCTTATAAGAGAGATGGGGATTGGCTTGAATAAGGCCTGTAGTGATAGGACAAGGGGTAATGGATCTAAATTAAAAATGGGTAGATTTAGAGTAGGTAGAAAGAAGTTTTTACAGTGAGAGTGGTGAGACACTGGCACAGGTTGCCTACATAGGTGAAGGATGCCCCATCCTTAGAAACATTCAAGGTGAGGATGGCATGGCTCTCTGTGGAAGGGCATCTCTGTCCCTGGAAGGGGGGTAGCATTAGGTGACCATTAAAAGTCCCTTCCAACCCAAACCATTCTGTGATTCAGTGATTCCATAAGGAGCCCAGAGATTTTCACTGGTATTAAAACTTTCTGAATGTTAAGATCATATTAAAAGGGCTGTGCTCTTATCAAAATACTTGCTCAGAAATGCAAACAAAGCATTTTCCTTCATTCCAGTATCTGGTGCTGGCAGTGACACAGAAATAACAGAATAATTAGAATAAACAGCATAATTAGAGCCTTTTTTCATAAGAGCTTGCTCCCTAAGCATGATTTTAATACCACAGACAATCAGAAGAGTTGATAGAGAGACAGATAACTGAGTCAAAACTTAAGTAAATTTTGTTTCTGCTGCAGTTTGAGTGCTCCCACCCTGCACCAGCTGGTTTTATTACGCAGGTGGATGGAATGTGTTCTGCTCCATTTCCAAGGGAGCCACACAAGCCTAGCATAAATCAGTCAGCGAGTACCTTGAACCACACATATTAGGAATGTAAGCAAGAGGAATTCCAAAATGAAGCATGTTTAGACAAAGAGGCAATTATGGCATGGAGAGGAAAGGAGTGTAAAAATTTCATCTGGAATCAGGGATGGAACACAGTAGCTCAAGGAGGTGGAAAGTCTGATTCTTTATTTATATAGCTTCATAAATGGGGTGACTTTAATCCCCTGCATATGATATAGCAATATCTGTTGGAAGTGAATATCACAGACTGATTCCCAAAGAGGATTCAGGAGACTGGTCTTATAATATCCACACAGTTCAGTGAGCCAGATTCAGGTCTCATTTACAAAGAGTCTGCCCAGGTGTGCTTTTATGGACATTGGAGTTACGCAGAATGGAGGCAAATGATACACAAATGTCATGGATTTGCACTGCAGACATAGGAAGGGTGAACAGAGAGGGTCGTGTCACTGCATGCTGAAAGCTTGACCATAAAATGCATTCCCAGTGGGTCAGCACCTGTTTAGATAAATGGTTTACTTGAAATACACAATGCAGGAGAGCTTGCTCATTTATCCATATGGCACTAACACAAATTGCCAGCTGTGGCCAGTCGTCCAATATGTTCTCTCTCCATCTATGACATATGAAACCATATGGAATCATCTATCCATTAGGAAGAGATAATTTTCAGACAGGAAGGTTTTCTGACACAATTATTAGCTGTGGCATTCTTGACCAGGAACAGGCTGAAATAAGCAGGAAACAAAAAGAGGTTTATGTTGTCTTAAAGGGTCATGTGAAGAATTTTCTGTTTTTAAATCATCTTTCAAGCTCCTTTAAAAAAAAAAAAAAGCCTTTTATCTCTCAGCTTAATGTCATTCTGCTGCATGAGATGCCCTTCTCTTCACCCATTTCTTCAGCAAGTGATTGTGGTACAGGAGGCTACTGGTTTCCTTGGAGTTTGGGTTTGACTGGGGCCAGCAGGCAGGTACGCGACTTGCTGGAAACAGCCTCTTTTAAGAGTAACTGCTGAACACCCTGTTCAGCAAATAAGTGGTCCCAGAACTGTGACTCAAATGCACTTCCTTCCAAAGTGTCCTTGTCTACACAATGTAGACTTTGCTGTGAACCAATGCTAAACACTGTATATCAGCATAAAATCAAAGGAAAACAGTGTAAAAACAGAGTCACTGGCTGAATTCAATAATATCTTTATTGAGACAGAAAATCCTATTAAAGCAGTTCGCCTGCTCTGAATCTGGAATAACTCAATTACTCTTGATTTGCACCAATGCAAATGAGATGAGAATCTGCCCCCAAAACACTTGCTAGCTATGCTCATTGACATGATCAGAAGTACAGTGTTCCCTGTAATCAGCCTTGGTTTACCTCTAATGGATATAAGCAGAGACAAGAGCCTCAGGCATTTCAGGCTGTGGAGCGAATAGCTGATCCCTGTCTGCCTGGAGAGTACGCAGATTATGTATGGAGAATCAGAGAAGCTTATTTTGGAAATTAAGCAGCCCTCAAACTAGTCTGGAAATATATCTTAACAGCAGCACTTACAGATACAGGACATCTCCTCCTGTATGCATCGTACTTCGCCTAACCTGGGAGAAACCTTCTGAGTTAAATGAAAATAAGCTCTGACCTGTGGTACAGCCCAGACTATCCACAGAAGAGAAAGAGAGCATAACTACTATTAACTTTAAAACTAAATTGGAAGTAAGAAGTTCTTTGATCTAGCACCCTGGTACTTGAAACAAGGTTTGGGCTCTTACATCCAGTGATTACAGATAGACCAGTCCGCAGACAGTTCAAAACTCAGTTGTGCCAAGTGTAGACTCAAGAGATGATGCCAAACACAGGTAAAAGTTTTTTAAATTATCGGTTATTGTCTTCTGCTCAACATACCAGGGGCCCATCTCCAGTCCTTTTCTTCCCCTTTCTGTTTTAAAGGAGTTGAGGATAAAGATTATTTGAAAGGATTTGCATCTGGGTAACAAATTTTGTGCTTTCCTGCTAACACTATCATATCACATTTTCTAAAAAAGACAGCTGCTTGTGGTACCACCACAGGCCAAAGTTAGAAAAGCAAATGGGAAGTCAAGATGAAGACAAAATATATATGTCTTTGTAATCTATCTATTTGATGGTTATCAGAACCCAGTAAGAAACACCAAAATCAAGAACCTTTGCAAGAAGTCTAGAAGCTACTTACACCATAACAAGACAATTTGATGTGCAGTAAGTGGATATTTCAGGGAACTTTTTCCTGGCTAGATGGCCATATGCAGAAGATGACCACAACAAACACATTGAGAATTCATATAAAACACTTCAGAGTATTTTTGGCACCTATTCACGAGTAACACAAAGCACCTAAAATCAGGAAACTAAATCTTCTGCTAGCTAATGCAGAAATTTCCAGATAAAGTAACGTTTAAAATTAGTATTTAACTAACAGAAGACATGGATAGTCCTGTAATTGTCCACTTTGCTGACAAAACAACGAGGCAATGACTCATTCTTGCCTAGAGACAGCACTAACATGGATTTGTTTCCTGTCCATATGGAACGAGCTCCACACACTAATATTTCCAGGGACATTAGCCCACAGTTTTCCAGTCCTTTTCTGACACTCTAGTTCAGCTAATAAAGGATGCTGTAGACCGTCTATTAGTCACAAGCAGTTGGTCCAGCACTTCTCTCTTTTTCCCATGACCAGGGACACTTTCCTGATGAATCTGATGCTTATGAATGTTTCAGAATAATTTTTTTGTTTCCCAAGCTACAATAATATTGAGAAGCACTGGCATATTGGCATCTCATGAGGGTTCTAGTACTCCAGCAGTTCAGCTTGAAGTTTGTGATCTCAGTTCTTTTTGCAATCACTTACTAATTTTGGTGACATCATGACAATTGTTCTCTCACTGATTATTTGCCTTTCTTTAGTCCTTTAACTGCTTATACTTGACCTATCTTCATCATGCATACCTGACATATTTTAAAACATCTCGTGCAAGCATCTGACCAGAGGAGCAGTTTAGCTCAATGCCATGTCATGCCATGCCTTAGTAGTTCAACTCATTGTTTTCCCAGCTTTAAATCCATACCAGCAATTTTTTCACTCATATTTGTCACTCATTGTCAACTACCAAGTCAACATATCACTGTAGCTCTGACATGTATATCTCTACTTTAGGCTACAACTTGAATCAAAATGCTTCTTAAATCTACTAGTGTATTGGTTAGGACTGTGGAGATCACAATCAATCAGGAAGTGATAAAACAAGATAATTCATATGCTTTGACACATTTTCATGTACAGACAGGGCATTTAAAACATACAGATCCATATAAATATTCCACATAGCCACCCAAAGTTCATAAACTGGCATTTGCTGCTTTCATAACTGTATTTAAACAAAACGTCTTAAAAATTCAGCAACATTTAGAGGTTTCTGTTCCAACCTAGTGTATTTGCTAGGAATTGATAGGATTATTTGCTTTGTTCAGCCTTTTTCTGTTTCTACACCCACTACAAATGAGCACTATGCCATTGGTGTCAATCTAAAAGAGTATTCTGAGAACATGGATAATAACAGAATTCATCTCAAGCACAAAGCTTTGTGGATATATAAAGCATCAACAAAGGCTACATGCTGCACAGACCATGCTACTCATCTTGAGTAATAATCTCTTCTACAAAAAAGTTGTGTCCCACTTGTAGGAACAACAAGCTCCTGAGCTGCCCATCAGCCGATTTCAGAGCCTTTGCACTAAAATCTGGAGAAAGTGTCATCAGAAGTTGTCTGCCTTAGTATTTGTCACACTCAGTCTTTAAAAAAATCCTGCAGGTGTATTTATTCTCACGATTTTTTTAATACCTCTGGTCACAAGTCAAAACCAACTTGTCAAATGTGGCAGGACCTAAATTCCTTCTTTTATCTGTTTTATCTAGTGATTGGGTAGAAGATGCCCAAGACACTCTACAAGGTGGATCAGAATGGAAGTATTCTTTCAGGCTGCAAAACTAAAGATTCCGGCCAGCTACTCTTTAAGAAGCCCCTGGCACATTTACTCCTCAGAGCTGCAAACAACAAACCAGACCTTTAGAAAGGTGGGGTCTAGCTAGAATTACCCCTGCTTTTCATTAACTTCGGTAGAGATGCATTGACACTGACATGGAATTAGTGTGAAGAGCATTTTGTCTCTTACTGTAAAAGGCAAATGCCATCCAGATTCAGGGATGATACCTGCATCTTGTTCGTTGCCACCATTCAACAGAATTATGACTCATCTATGCCTCCTATTCCTTTCTCCCTTATCCACTGAGATGTGATGCCTTCTGGGACAGAGTCTGTCTTACATGCATTTAGCTGCAGACTGATGTTGCCTGAAACTACAGCTGCATGTAACTGCTGTGGCTGTACCCAAATACAAATACTCAAAACATCAGCAAGTTGTCTACACCTACATAATATCTTTTCTGTGTGGGAAAGGGAATAAGCTGCAAAAGTCAAAAGCAGGTCTGCTGTGATGCAGTACTATGGTTTGTAACAGTACAGTTATTTTAGTAGAATATTTATATTCTCAGAAGACATAGTTATACTGCTAAAAAATTCCAGTCTGTGCTGGAGTAGAATCTCTCACAATGCTGCTGCAATCCTGGTACCTGTGGATTTTACTGCAATGAAAATAATGAATAATAAAAAGTAATAATTGAATGTGAACTGTGTGCGCTGGGCTGTCATGGATAGGCAATACAAATGACTTGCAGAAATTCTTCCTGCTCCTCTGTATTCTGCTCTTGGTGACAAGCTTTTTGTCAACTTTTCCTTCACTGTTAGCAATGAAAATGTGCATGTGTGGCAGCCAGTAACTCAAGCTTCCCATGGGGACAGTTAATTCTCTGCTCCTTGGTCCTGTGCTTATTTCCCTCAGTCACTTTTCCCCTATGGATCCAGTAACAGAGCAGAAAACGTGCCAGAAAGAGAATGAGAGCAATAATTAACCACAAGGAATGAAGGAATGGGACTCTTAGAAAGCGCAAGAAGCAATGGCATGTCAAACAGCAAAACATCACCGCTTAATGGTTTAAACATGGAACATGAAAGCCTTGTTCTTTCCTTTCCAGTGACACAGGAGTCTCCCTATCCACAGAAATATCTCTCTGTTAAAGGATAACATTAAACAATCCAATCTTTAATAAGCCACTGGAAACCCAGAGGCAGAAGACAGACCCCCTTTGTTTATCACAGACCTTGTATGCTCAGAGGTCTTCAGATGAATGAGGTGCCAGACAGCAGTCTGGGGGGACTGGGGGTATTAACTCAACACCCTCCATCAGCTTCACAAAACCATCCCTCCACACACTCAGATCCCACTCTGCCTTTCCCACAGTGGCTGAGGATAATGAGGAAATTATTCCAAAACTATAGAGTCTAAAATAAATGTGCTTCTATTCTAAATTCGAAAGTCAGATTTTTATGAGTTCAACAGCCAAACTCCAAAGGAGTACTCACTTGCCTAAGTAGGGGCATCTAGTTCTGATTGAGATCTCCTGGGCTATCCCACAGCTTGTTGCCCATCTCATGCCCACATTTTAGAACACCTTGTGGCATCTCATAGCAGTGAATGCCTGTGTCAGGTACCTGAGCTCTTCAGTCTATTCCAGGCTACAGTTTCACCCCAAGGCTAGTTTGTGATGAGACAGCAGAGTTTGCAGAAAGTTTCCTTTTCTTGCTTGGATCACATTGGCAATTAGTCCTTGGAGAACAAAATGCTGCAGTGGTAGGACAACAGCACAGAGCTCATTTCCTCTCTGGCTGGCATGGGGAGCAGATAGAGCCTTTAAACAGCAAGCATCAGAAGAAAAACTCTTAGGTCTGGATGTCAGGTCTTAAAATTTTTCTTATGTGTAGGCTGAAAATTCAAAACTGTAACCTGTTAAATAGGGATTTGCCTAATGCCTCATATAAAGCTCACTGAGTTCTGGTCTAATACCAGTTCTACACCTGCATGAAAGTGTTGGCTTCCACATTTGCAGAACTGGGGCACCAGCTCTACCTAATTTAATTGCAAGCATTAGATCAAGCTGCAGAGATGCACTTTCAAGAACTGGGATGTTTGAAGATCTATTCAAATCCTTGATCAAGACAAAGCAACCCCAAGCTACCTGCTTCATGTTTCCCTTTCAACACCAAACTAATATGTACGGGAAAAAAGCTTGTGTGCTTTTCATGACGGCTGGGCAGGCAGGTTTTGCTCAGAACTTTTTTCATATCCAGCTCCAAGTGCAGCCACCTGGGAGCCACTTGACTCCCAGGCTTGGTGGAACTCATGGCAACTTCCCAAGCACCTCATATGCTTGTTCTGAGGAAACAGAGCCTGTTTTTATCTTTATCTTTAAAAGTGAAGCAACCCAGAGCTCTGTCCCATTAGCTACACAGGGCAGATAAGTTCAAAAGCACTTTGGCAGGGAACGTGTATCTGACACCTTTCCTATACATCATGACCCAAATAGGTTCCTAAGCTAAATCACAGCCTATGATAGGACTTGGTAAAACAAAAGGGGATTTATGAAGGTATGTGGCAAAAATGGGCTGGCTGATAATGCATGTTATGCCTAGAAAACTCCTTTGACCTTACAGTTCATCCAGCTGGATGATCCCACATGTCAAGGTGAGATCTGAAAAGGTGGTGAAGCCTTATGTAAACAGGTAAGCAAATCCCTGCACAAAGAATAAGTTCTCTCTGGAAGTAGTGATGGAGAATCAAATGCATGTGGGCTGAGTGAGAAATCCTCATTTGCACCAGGACAGCAGTGTATAACAGCCTCTTTGCTCTGCCTCACTCCCCACACTTGCAGAATAAAGACTCGTAAAACCTTTAAAAAAGCCAGCATGGTGTTTACATCTTGCTACAAGGAGCAGTGAGCAGCAGGATTTTGATCAAGAAAATCTTCTTCAGAGCGAAATAATCACATGAAGGGGAAGAAAGAAAACAGGCTGACTGTAGATGTTATAGAAAAAGATACTATGATTTTTTTCTTGAACTTAACGGAGTTAATTTTTGACAAATTGCAGAACTTCCAAGTCTTTAAGGCAACCCCCAGTATAGGATGGACTTACATATTATCAGTTTGTCCAGCTTTGTGCTTTCTCTTTCTTACAGACCCCTCCGATTAGTCGAAAGCTGGGCACTTTTTAGAAGGGGACCATCATGGCCAGGGAAGGGTTACAACAACAGATGCCCCACATTTGAAGTGCTTCTCTAAGCCTCTGCATGCACACAAACAAGAGATGCTGCTGAGCCTCTTTTCACGTTAAAAAAGATAAAATCAGGTCACTTAAGATAGATAGAACAAAGAATGAGACAAAAACACAGCACAGAAGTCACCACTAAGGGAACATCATGTACATGTAAGAGTAACGCAAAGGGAAAAGTGAAATTCCTGCAGACTCCAGCTCTTGCATGAACTCCCTCTGTTGCTGTGAGAATGATTGGGGTTTTTTCCAGCCTTTCTTTCCCCACCTACAAAACGGGGACAGCACTTACATAACCACTTTGCAAAGTGCATAGGAGGATTAGCTGGCTGTCATCTGTCATATGAGCAGACCTATGAAAGTGCGAAGGAGTATTTTTAATAAATACCTCATTACCTCATTATATTTTTGATTTCAATTCTTCCCGGGAAGGTCAACTGCAATTTTTTTTCTGCCATCCTCCCAAAAATGTGCAGACACCTTAACCATCTCATCCTTGATGAGCCACCTTTACCTAAAATGACTCACATACAACATGACATGCTTCTTTTGGTCAGTCACGTATGCATGTCACAGTGAGCAGCACATTAAACAATAACACATTGATTTGTTTTTTAATAATCTGACCTTGTTTGATCTGGACAGGCAATGGTGTTTTACATTCTGTCATGCTGCAAACATGACAGGCTATGGATCCTTGTTATGCTGCTGTGAATATTGAGTGATTCCAGACTCAGAATTCCACTACAGAAACAGAAATCAAAATAACTGTAAACAATGTGGGGTATTTAAATAACTTGGAAGTGGCTGCAGCCTTAGTCTTCAGGCTTTAACCTGCACAAGCCTGTGAGATTTTGTGCTCTTTCCAGCTAAGGACTGGGGCAAATTTCTTTTCCATCATACCCAAAGCCTATTTAATTTGTTCTAATCAAGTTGACTTGGATTCACTTGGCTTCCTCCAAACAAAATTCACTGTAGTGCTCAGGAAAAAACAAGGCCCTCACCATATCAGCCAGATGTACTGACCCTCAGCTAAAAAAA
>VXBI01010443.1:187345-363693 GCA_013397375.1 Toxostoma redivivum | reverse complement strand
AAAAAAAAAAAAAAAAATGTCATCAGCATATTACTTTATTTCTTTAGCTGATTTGCTTTTGTCTCCTAAAAGCCTGGGACACAAAGCCAGCACTAACTTTCCTCCCATCACAATGCTCACAATGCTCAGTGATAACATTAGCTTGACCCACATGAGTGCTGCAATGAGTTATGGTAATAACTGACTGAAGGCAAATTGACTCTCCTGATTCTCCACAATGCAAGTCTCAATGCATATGAGAAGATTTGTTTGTTTTTTATCATTTTGAGGGCTTACCAGTTAGCAAGAAGTGCTTTCTAGGGAGAGGGAAGCTGCCTTATGACCCACGTTAAGTTGGTAAATAGCAATTTAGACTGTTTTTTTGCACATTACACAAAAGAATGACTACAATAGAGCTAGAATAACAGTGGAGGCTACTTGACACTGTTATTCTGTCTTTGGCGAACTTGCAGTGCAGAAGGGCAGGTCTGATGGATGTGACACTTGGGCATGTTGCAGAAGTGCAAAATGACACTCTCAGAAGGCAGCCAGGAAAACAGAAAAGGATTCAGTCTAACCCTTTTCTGTTTTTTTCCCATGGAATTTTCCTAATGGTGGCCCAACTGCTTTCACAAGAAATTACAGCACAACTTCAGTTTCTATTTTGTCACATCATCTCCATAGCAGAACATAGCAGACTGCTGCCCCTGGCAGACTTTGCTCATACCAGAATGCAGTTCTCTGCCTTCTTTGCTTCCTTAGGTCCTTAAGTCACTACTCTAGATGACTGGATCCACTTCTATTCCTGAAGTGGATGAAAGTCCTCTTCAAATTTCTGTTACCCCTGAGTGGAAGCCTCACTGACCTTCCTTCATCAGGCTACGACAAATGATTTTCCTTCTTCTCTTGAGTGGGAGAGATACAGAAGCAGAAGTAACAGTTTGCTTCCATACCCCTGTGAACTATCTAATCCCAAGCCCCCTGCTGTGGGCAGGACCAGGTTGTTCAGGGACCCATCCAACCTGCCCAGGGATGGGGCAGCCACAACTTATTTGGGAAACCTGTGCCAGTGCTTTGCCACCCTCACAGGAAAGAGTTGTTTCTCAATATCTATCTATCTATCTATCTATCTATCTATCTATCTATCTATCTATCTATCTATCTATCTATCTATCTCTTGTAGCCCTTTCAGGCACTACAATGTGCTCTAAGGTCTTCCTGGAGCCTTCCCTTCTCCAAGCTGAACAACCCCAGCCTTCCCAGCCTGTCTGCATAACAGAGGTGCTTCAATCCTCTGAGCATTTTCATAGCCTCCTCTGGACCTGGCCCAACAGGTCCATCTCTGTCTTCTGCTGGGAACTCCGGAACACAATGCAGTACTTCGGGTGGGGAGCTTGGGGATTAACCAGAGCTGGTCTTGCCATCAAACCTGATTAGGCTTGGATGTAAATGGTAGCAAATACGCTGCTTTGAGGAAATGAAGAGCAGTCAGATAGGTCCATCTGTTCCTCCTGAAGTCTCGAGAGATATTTGTCTAATACGAGATGAAGAGAAAAATGGCACACAAGACCAGTGGCTTTGGACTCATTTGAAAGATGCTTCCTCATTCAGTCATAAAACATTCTGACCATTTGCTTCAGGGATGGTCAGAGCTGGGTGTGTCTTCCAGGGTTAAGGGAGGGATGGTCTCCATCCACTGCCTACTTGTAACTGGAGGGTTCACTTCAAGCTGGCATTTCTTTAGGCAAAATGGAGGGAAGGGAAGACCGTCACATTGATTAAATTCATTACCAATCCACTGCTAGTAAGCTTCATTGCTAATTATGACTTTCCCCCCCCACATCAGATGATAGTTCATGCCAACAGAGCATTATAATGAGAACAGGAGAGCTACGTTTCCCAGATCAAGGCTTTGCATATCAAGCTGGTAGAAGGGCAAGATACCTTCATGGGTTGGGAACTCTATCAAGCAGGATGGGATTCCTCTATCAATTATATGATGGACATGAGTTACACTAATCTTCATCACTAGAGACTCATTAATTAGACATTTAAGAGCAAGCACATAAGCAAAACACCTCCAAATTGTAGACAGATTACATGCATGCATTCAGTTCTCTTACGGATATACTTTCTTCACAATTCATGCTACATGGCCACTGGTAAGATTTAAAAATTTAATACCCTAGGCTGGTAAGTTCAGAAAGTACCTCCCAAATAATCTACTGCCCATACTGATCTAAGGCCAGCCTATAAATGGTGCACCAGGCAATTGACTTGGATTGCCATTGTTCATGGGTTTTTGTCTTTTCTTGCCAAGATGATATGAAACAATAACTGCATTCTAGAAAAAAAGAAAAAAAAAAGACAAGAACATTCTTAACTTGACACTTAGTTGAGGAACAAGAGTAATTCTTCCAATGGATTAAAACAACACCTTAAGCAGTTTAAGAACACACTTTTGTGAATGCAATGATATTAAAATTTTACTTCACTGCAGGACCTTTACTTTCAAAAAACCCTGAAGATCTTTGCAAATTAAAATTTGTGGGGAAGGGTCATACAGCAATCTGAGTTACTTGAGCAACTCTGTGTGAACACTTAGCAGCAGGACAGTGAATACTATGAAAAAGGCTGGGTTAATGTTTTATGTGAGAAAAACCCACCCACAGTCTCAAAATTAATTCAATGTTTTAATGTATATGTGATAGATGAAATATTCAGTTTGTCCAACGAAGCAGTTTTCAGTTCTTCAGCAGATCAAAAATCATTGCACTTTATAAATTTTTGTAGATTTGCCAAATGTTTACAACTTGGTCCATTTTCTTCAAAAATTCCATTTCAGTTGTGATCCTTAACTATATAATTGATAAATAAAAATGCAGCAACAAAATGTGGTGGTATACGGTCACCAGGTCTGTAAGTTGGTTATTCTTTATAAACAAAATTATTTCAAGCTTTTATTGCAAAGAAAGTCTTACAATTATAAATTTTCTCTAGGTTATTCGCAATATTATTTTTCAAAGAATGTTTAAAAACTCTAAAAGAATTGAGACATTTTAATTGACCTGAAGTACTTGAATTTGTTTTGAGTTTTTTCTCTTGAACAGTTGTTTGTATGTATGCTTTAGCTCTGCCTGACACAATATTTTTGCCCTCTACTTTTCGGAATCTTAGGTGAATCCCAATCTTATTTCACAGCTGCACTGCTTCATTGCTACTTGCTTCAGGCTGAGGGGAGCATGCCTGAGCAGAGCCTGAGCTCTCCCTTAACACTTCTTGGTATGCACATGTGGAACACGAGATGTGGATTATTACCAAATAATACAACTTTAACTGTAGGAAAGAGCCAGGCGTGGAGGAAATTGTGACTCAGAAAGGAACACTGTAGCACTTTTTGGCTTCTTCAGGGCTGCTGTAACTGACTCATCGTGTGCAGCCCTTGCTGAAGGCTGTGCACTAAACTGAGTGATGCTTTCACACTTGGTGAATGTCAGTACAATGCCACTGAGTCAGAGAGTTAAGTGGAGGATGATGACTTACATCTGGCTTTTCCCCCCATACTCATCACTGGTCAGGCTGCACCTTGAATCAATCCTGTGTTGTTTTGGGTCCCTCACTATAAGAAAGACATGGAAGTACTGGAGTGAGTCCAGAAAAGGCCAACAGAGCTGATGAAAATTCTGGAGCACAACTCTGATAAGAAGGAGCTGGAGGTGTTTAGCCTGGAGAAAAGGAGGCTCAGGGTGACTTCTCACTCAACTGTTGTAGTATTAACTACAACTACCTGAAAGGAGATTTTAGACAGATGGAAGTTGGTCTCTTCTCCCAGACAAGTGATAGGACAAGGGAAAATGGCCTCCTATTGCACCAGGGCAAGTTTAGATTGTTTATTAGGAGAATTATTTTGACCAAAAGTGTTGTAAAGCACTGGAATGGGCTACCCAAGGAAGTGGTGGAGTCACTATTCCTGGAGGTAATTTAAAGGCATGTAAATGTGGCACTTGGGGACATGGTTTAATGGTGGACTTGACAGTGGCATGTTAATGGATGGACTTGATGATCATAAAGGTCTTTTCCAATTTAAACAATTTCCTTATTCTAAGATGGAGCATGCCCCAGACACTGTCTATTCCAGGTGAATGCAAGTCTTGTCCCAAGTATCATATCAACCCTCTTACACTACTGGGGCCAGGGGCTGAGCTCCAGCTGACTCGCCGGTTGCTGGCATTGTTTGGCAGCTAGTGTTACATGGTTTTGGTTCTGACCACTCCTGCTGGAATTCACCAAAACAAATTAGCTCTGGAGAAGGTAGGAATGAAGATGTGAGCTTCTTGGTTTTGTCTTTTAGGCTATAGATACTTGTCCTTTATGTAATAATTAAGTCTTCAGAAGTCTTTTTTCTCTGTTTTCGGGGGTTTTGTTTTGGTTTTGTTTTTTCTTTAACAGCATAAACACAGCTGCAGAGATCCCAAACAAGCTGCCTACTTCCAAGGGAAACTTCCCTGAGCCTGCAGTTCTCAGTTTCTTCCCTTTTTGTGGTCATATTTATATATTTATTTTCTATTTACCTTTTTAAAAATGTATATCCTGTGGAAGCTGCACCACTGACCCACTTTTTAAAATGCATTTTAGAAATCCCTAGTTCTTTAGATGTTTTAATAACAGCATTTATACTGCAAAGGGTAGTCCAAGCAGGTACCAGACCGGAGCAAGCATTTACCATAGTGTGTGTGTAAAACAAAAAACTAAAACAAAACCAAACAAAAGATCTTTATAAAAAATAGATTTTGTCAGGCTTGTGAATAATGCAAACAGTGAGCTGAATTGTGTCAAAACATAAACCAAGCAATTCTTTTTAGAGATGCAAATCTTCTGTAGCCATTCTGAAGTCTCAGTCACAAAGGTTTTCCTGCAATATTAAAGAGTAGACGTTCCTTTCACTGCAGAGTGATAAAGAGGCACTAAGCCCTGCTCTGTTGTTAGTCACAAGTCATTTTAATGTGGGTCTGCAACACTGTGAAAGGTGACCTGCAAAAGGCAAGTGGCAGGCTATAATTCAGTGCCTTGGAAGGTAACACCAGGATCTACTAGCTGATAATTGACTTTCCTGTTATACACTTATCATCTGTAACGCTTTTAGACCCTCAGTGGGTCCTTGCTAGCAGTGTCTGTGTTAATCCCTGCGATGAGGATGGAGCAGTAAACTGTTCAGAGCATGGGAATGACTCACCCAGTCTGTCTGAAAGCAGCAGCAACAACTATGTTGCTTTCAACCCAGCTCCAATTGCTAGTCACAGGCCACTAATTAATATTTTTTTATATGATACAAACACTGCCTCAAAATTGCCTGGGATCCTGTTGTAGAAGCACCGGGTAAGATTACCACTATCCTAAAGAATTTATAACCTGACCAGCAAAGGGCTGGAATAGTATTTGGGAAACACCATGGCATTTGTGCCCTGTTCTCAAACACCTCCCTAAGTGCTGACACGTGACTACTGTCAGAGACAGACAGGAGATGAGGCAGACTTTTGATGTGCCTGATGTGAACTCAAGGGCAGCAAGAGAAAATCCATGTACTAAGGCCTCAAGTGATTTAGCCAGAGCCAGGTCAAGAGCCAAGCAGAGCACAGAGCCCAGGGGTTGCAACCCCACAACTGCTGCAGTTCATCCAGACAGGTGTCTTCCTCCTCCTCCTCCTCCTCCTCCTCCTCTCATCTCTGCAGACCATCAGAGAGTCTCCTAAGACTTGGGTGTGCTTTCTTTAAGAAGGAATTTCTTCCAGACTGCGTCAGGAGTAGTGACAAAGACAGTGCCTGGGCTGCTGGCATTGCTGCTGCTCCACATTTGACATTTCAGAGAGGCAGGACTAGCTGCAGAAGCCAGCCTGGTCAGCAGGGATAATGTGGCAAACAGCGTGTACCTGCTTAGAGCAAGCAGGGATATGTTCACAGATATATTCCTGTTACACCCTGCTTGTGGAGTTTGATATCTACCTCGGTGGGATGAGACAGCCTTTAAGGCAGCGCTGCTGATAACAGCACAGTCTGCTGGCTGCTTCTCGATACATGCAGAGGTTTAAGTAGGGAAGGAGAGGCACTGGAGTAGGCTGAGAAGACAAAATACAGCTGGGAATTTCTGTACTGCTCCCTTCTAGCTTGGAGAAAGGTACCACCAGTGGAGGAACATGAGCTAGTGGCATGACTCCATTTAAGAAATGCAAGAACAGACAAAGCCTTGGCTTTATGCTCCGTTGCTGCCTTGATGAAAGACATCCCACCTGTGATTCCTCATTTGCACTGTAATCCTCACCTGCCTCACTGTGTATATTTTGGATACAGGCTTTAAAGTTGTGATGGCATCTGGTTTCCAATAGTTTCCCCAGCCATGCCTCACAGGAAATTTGTCTCTGGTTCATTTTGTAAATCTGATACACAATCTCTTCCTAAGGCAACTAGATGTGTTTTCTTTTGGAGGGTAGAAAGGAAAAGGGTAAAGAAAAGGATTGGGAAGATTTAGCAAAATCTACATTCAAAAATGCTAAATTGCAGTAGATATACAGACACGTTCTTTTTTCCCTCATTCCTCTTTGGTTGCTTTAACTAAATAATGAACTAAGACAGACTCTTATCTGGTAACTCATTTGGGATGTTGAATATGTGATGAATCTCAGAGCATTAAGTTTTGTTATACTAATTTGCTGTTACGAAGCTGAATTTCACCAAAGCAAGCTCATGGCTCTAAAAAAATGTCTTCAGCCAGACTCAGTTCTGAACTAGACCATGAAATTATAAAAAACAGTCATGTCTCATGTAAAACAGTGAAAATATGTCTGTAAAATACCATAAATGTCGAAATTCACTTTTGGGGGACAGCTCAACTTGAGCATCAGAATGTAGTTTAGAAGGACTGCACAGGAATGCCTGTACACAAAAAAAGGAAAAAAAATGGAAAGTATCTAGAAGTGGGCTGCGATCTTTTATTTAACTCCATCATATCAGTTTTCTTTGAGTTAGGTACTTCTAAATGCTTGTGGAGAACTGCAGCTGTTTGAAATCCTGATACCAAACTGAAAAACATCCTGCCACCTTGAATGCAATAATCAATATTGAGTCCCTTTACCATGAAGTAGCAGCTTTCAACGTCAATCTCGCACTGGCAATGCGGAGCCAGGATGCACATTGCAGTGCAAGTCTTTTACTTCCCTTTTTCCTCATGTATCTGGAGTAAAATACGTATGAGCTATATGTTTGTGATTTCCTTTTTTCCAATCAAATCAGATACCACAGTCCTGAAACTAGACCACTTTCTCCCTTGATCTCTTCTCCCTTGAAAATGACCTGTCCCCTGTTATGTGTCTCTCTTCTTGTCCCTTTTCTTTTAAACTCAGAAATTCCCCCACTCAAAACACAGTATTTGGTAGCATTTCTGCCAGAACTCTTCAAGTTTTCTAAGGATTCCGTTTCAGTACATCAGATGGAAAGATTATTTCAGACTCTTGAAGACTTCTGCAGTCCAAAATTAGGAGGATAAACTTTTACCTGCAGAATCCAAAGTATAGCCAGGTTTGTATAATCTACTGTATATACCTATCTCAATCTTTTCAAGCATTGAAGTGTTTTTGTATTGACAAATGGCAAACTAAGTCAGGGTTTCTGAAGATAGGTTCCTCAATAAATCATTAAGAAGAGGAGTCACTAAATCTAACCTGTACTTTCTTATGAGAGCTAGAACTCGTTGGGAAAAAACAAGACAAGTGATAGGCTTTCAGATATTTTTTTGTCCTATTCACTTGTAGTCCAAAAAATAATTCATAAGAAGCTTAAATGATATTACAGTATGTAACTTATTAAACCACTATCTGTTTAATTGAAATGTATTTCTTGGTGGGGCTGGTTGTTGGGAATTTTTTTTGTTTGTTTGATTGGTTGGTTTGGTTTGGTTTTTTTTATCTGTCTTTTAATTAATTTTTCTCCTTAAGGGAAAAAACCCCAATTCTTTAGAGGGAATGTCTTTTGCAGCAGGGAAACAGTTACAATTTGTCTGCTTTCATGGGTCTTTCACCTTCTATGCTACCTGGTGTGAGAAGATCTGTTCTGTTTAGGGGAACCAAACTGTGACAATCATTTTGTTCTGGGACACAGTGCTCCTGTCTGGTGCTTTTGAAGATCTGGTGGCCTAAATTCAAGCACATCTGAAGGACATTTCTGGTTGCATGAGTGAAAAAGCCATTTTATTTCTAACTGGACTTTTTAATAAAATATGGGTATTAAGTATGGAGTTCTAATGCCAAGAGATGTAACTGAATACAGGGTATTTCATTCTCTAATGCATGTTGGCATAGATTTATATAAATACATATTCACACATATAGAATGAAATGCACAGAAAGTTTTATATATAATGCTGCATGCACAAGCAGTTGTCAATATAATGAAATATGCTTGAATGGAATTATGTACTTATGTGTATATATAAAGCATGATTAGATGTTATTCATCTATACTGCCAAGACCTGTTGCCATGATCTTGTTAAAACACCTCAAACCACTTTCATCACTAGCATTAAAAAACAGCATTCAGGGTGTTAATGCTAAATGAACAATCAAAATCTCTTGCCAGTAAAAACATAAATCTTCATAAACCAGGCCTATAGGTACAGCTGCACCACAAAATCTGTCCCTGTGTAGACGAGGTTTATGCCCTCAAAGGAAAAACAAGCCCGATGAATGTCTCTAAATTTCTTTCAGGTACAAGTGTCATTTCTTTCCCTACTACATGAGGAGCCACATAGGAATAATGCAGTCACAACTTTTCAGAGCTACTTGAGATTGTACGTAACCAACTCCCTTTCACTTCAATCACCCTTAAGATTTCAGTTCTAGAATTCTATCTTGCATTCCCAAAGCACCATGGATTTATGATAAAGTAAATCAGCCTTGTCCCTTAGGATAAATCATGCACCCCAGGAAAGGCGTTTCAAGACCTTTAGCAAAAAACCCTGCAAGTTAAGAAGTGCTGTGCTTTAATGGGAACACTTCCTTCCCTTGTCCAGGATGACTTTGGCTATGAAGAGGTGAAGATCACTAGGAAAATGCTGTTAAGTCTTTGAACAACTCTCTTCAGCTGTCAGAGAAGAGGACATTTACATGTTGTCCATGGTACTCAAAGTTATGTAGTGCCCTTGACTACATTGCTCAGGTTCTCCTGCAACCTGCACAGAAGAGCAAAGAAAAGTAGAGACACAAAGGACTTTGCCCAAGGTCACTCTACAGGTTGAGGCTCAAAATTAGAGTGTTGAACTACATGTGCTGTACCTTGGAGAATAACAGCATTCAAATTTCACTGAAAAAGCCTATGGCTAAGCAAGAGAATACAAGAACAGGCCTTAGCCTGGCGCATGCACAGCAGCTGAATTCAAAGATGCAACCAAGCTCTGAGCCTTCCCCACTGGTTAATGCATGATTAACAGGTCATCAGTGAATGCTCTGTCAAAATTTTCATTAATCCTGAAATTAATTTCCACTTTGATTTCATTTCCACTTTGCTGAGAACATACCCATTTTTGAGGTATTTAAACATATCCTGATGACCACTGAAGACACACAGAAAAAATCTTATTAGCTACTTTTTAATTTGGAGCAATAAACCTCTTAAAGTTCTCAACAAAGTTTAGCATTTCTTGATGGTTTGTTGCTTAAAGCAGGGATCATCATTCACAGAAAACCACAAAGGTGTAACAAAGCCTTAAAGAGAATGGATTTATCTAGAATCCTCTATTTTACAAGCACAAATACCACAAAAATTGGCTGATCATTGAGATCTCTAACACACAGCCTTCCTTTCTTTTGTGACAGGGATCACGAAAGACATGTTCCTAAATGAACAGGGAACGAAAAGCTGTGGATTCCTGTAAGGTCTCCTGCCATGCTAAAGCAGCCTCAATGTATCTGTGCCTACTTCTGAGGTCCCTTGCTAGGCTCTGCAATCCTACTCAGGCTCCTGAGACAACTCACCCTCTACCCTTTTTGACTTGCTCCCATCCTTTATACAACAGAATTCATTTAGTATTTTATTTTGATGTTCCAGGCATAAAAAAGCAAATGGTTCCCTCAAGCCATTTTCTCTCTGTGAAACTGTGAAATAGCTTTGCAATTTTGGAGCAGTTTAAAATGCATTGTTATATCGAGAAAGAATAGGGGAGGATGGGGGAAGCTTCTTTTCTGACTCTGAGCACTGAATGCTATAGGAAAAACAGATTGAAATTCTTCAAATAAGGATTTCATAGCTTCTGCAGCTATCAAGGCGGATGGCTCCCTATTTGCATACTGCCATCTATATAAAAGAAATGAGACTCAACGGTTTTATTATAATTATATAGCTCGGGTTTTAGTATTAATAAGCCTATTGTTATCACCACTGCCTTTTGAAAAAACTTTCATGTTTCTGTCATACAAACTGAAATATTGCAATTTATTTTTAAGGCACGTACTAAAAAAGTAAATCCTTTCCAAAGATTCTTCTTGGTTTCTTGCTCAGCACTGAACTAGTTTGCTGGAGATTATCACCAAGGACTGTGTTTGATCACTGTGTTTTTCAATATTCCCTTGCTTGCTGAGTGCTGTATTTAAAATTCACAGCAGAGGGGAGATGCATACTTTAAAGA
Source organism: Toxostoma redivivum (assembly GCA_013397375.1). Taxonomy (NCBI): domain Eukaryota; kingdom Metazoa; phylum Chordata; class Aves; order Passeriformes; family Mimidae; genus Toxostoma; species Toxostoma redivivum. Next base: position 353,045 of record VXBI01010443.1, on the reverse strand, counting down.
TGGTATCAGTGCCATTTTCCATAGGACTTTGGGCAATTCCTAGGTGCCTGTGTTGATGTTCTATTAAAATGGAGCATCCTTCACTGAGCCACAAAAAAAGGTGACTGATAATTAAGGTGAAAATGCTGCTCTCTTGTGTATGCTGCAGAACTCTTATCAGGTGTGCAAACTCTTATCAGGTGCCTTCTTATCTCTCCTCCTGTGCATACTCTGCTGGAACCTCACACCAAACCCCCATGACATCAATGGGGAGTCTACTCTTGGTGATGTGAAAACACAATAGCTGCTGGAGTGACCAGAGTGTGGCTCTGCAAGTACACTGTGGTCAGGGACATGGTTCACAGAAAGGAAATGTAAAAGGAAAAAAATCAGTGGCTTTTGAGGTTGATACAATGTATAACAGCATGCTACTATATTTATATGTATATATATTGTTCATATATAGCAAAATTGTTCATTTGGTGTCATAGCCAGACGGAGAAGTTAAGCCTCAGAGCTGAAATGCTTCAGCTTCAAATATTCACAGGGACACATTCTGGTGAGGCAAAATAAGTTTTTTCTGCCAGAGTAGAATAATTTAAAGCAGACTGTGTCTCAGTTTCAGAGATTTTTTGCATAGGAAAACAGAATCATAACTTTTTCAAGCAGATAATACAAGGTAGCTTTGTGAAGAAGATCACAGTCATAAAAGCAGGAGTTTATCTAAGCTAAATCTCTGCATGCCAGCCACTTCAGCTTCAGAAATATCAGCAGGTCCTAATTGCCATCTCATGGCTGATCTCAATCCATTTCTTATGGGCACAGTGATAGAAGTGGGTTTTCAGGGAAAGGTTGGAGAAGGACAGATATTTGAGGTATTTGAGGGAGGAGGGCAGAGGCTTTGAACACCATGAGAGGTTTGAACATAAGATGATGTGAAAGAGAACTGTCAAAAGGCATGAAAGGTGGATGAAGGAGAATGCGAAAGAGATGTTTTACAGCCAAACAACACTAAAGAAAAATTTCTAGAGCAGTCAGACAGTACAGGGAAATAATATAGCAAGGAAGGGGTTACTGCAAATCAAAAAAAGAGTGAAGTTTCATGGCAACTTTCTTAAAATTATCAAGCTCACAATAAACTAATTCTGAGCATACGGCTGAATGAACCTTTGAGAATACTCTTTTGTTGGGATTATGCCCTAAGACCTTACTTGCATGCCTCTGGATTGTCTGAATTCCCCTTAAACAGTGAAATTAGCACAACTGTAGGAAATGCAAGCCCAAAGCCTTTTCATTTTCTGGGAGCCCATATCTTTAAACCACTGAACCGCAGGTACTATTTTGAAGAGCTATAGAGTAGAAGTTATTAGGCACGTGACCCTTTTATACTGTTTTTCATGGCAACCACATGACTGCAATGCTGTCTGATGCTTTGCTTGAACAAATTACCACTGAGATTTACTCCTCTCCACAAAAGCAGTTCTAGCTCATTCTTCACCTACCATGAAAAAGACCTCAAGTCTAGATTTATCATGTCCTTGCTTACGTGTCAGCTTGCATTATCCTGACAGAATACAAAAAACTTGAACATATACCCTCTAGTAAAGAATTCACAGACTCCCAATGTGGGAAAGATTAAGCATCATAACAGCCAAATCAAACAATTTCTTAGGGGGTTCATATAAAGCCTGTCAAACATGTTCTATAGCTCTGAGAAGAAAAACAAATGTAAATGTAAATCACCTCTAGGAAAAGTAAATTCTCCTAGGTATCCAAATGCACTAAATCAATCTCTGTATTTTCATTTGGGCAGAGTCCACAAGCTTTCACCAGCTAAAGAACCACAAGATGAGAGAGTGGATGGTTTGGCATGTTTGCATCAAAAGTTTCCAAGGCAGTTTACTAAACTGAAGGCACTTTAATAGAGTTCAACTTAGCTGAAAGAACTTGGGCAAGGAAGGAAAAGATAGGATCAACAGCTGCTGAAGAAATTCCGTCTTCCACATCTTCAATAATCACATTTTGAAAATTTTAATTTTGACATAACATGTAAACACTTGGACCCAAACTGGCATCCAGCATAAAATACAGTTATTAGCTACATCCACTGGAAGACTGAGCCAAAATGAACACCAGATACGGATGCTTAACTGCAATTTAGTTTTAAAGAATCTGGACCCATTGACTCTCAGGAAAGAGCAGATATGGCCATCTGAATTACTAAAGAAACTGCACCCAACAGGCTACAGAAGACCTTATTCTTTTTCATGTTCTAAGACACTCTTAGAACAACAAATTTCCCTCAGCATCAAAGAAAAAAAGGTAGGCACTGGAAGAGTCCTTGATAAAGAGTTCCTCTTTCAGTTTCAATTTATGAGGTCTGTTCCTTCATTATGGGGTTAACTTGTATCACAAAGAAATACCCATGGTACTAAATGAAATATGTCTGCTAACAGAGGAACTATCAAAGGAAGAGATAGCAAAATTTGCTGTCTGAAAGCAGAAGCTAATTAAATTCAGACTAAAATTTCTAGAACAGCAAGAATAGTTATAATCTTTCCAAAAGCTCCAGTAGAGTGACCAACATATCATATTTTCACATTGATTGAGAAATTCCCAACCACACAAATATGTAATATATTGCAACTCAGAAAGGGCACTGCTCAGGGAAATGCTATAGTCCTTGTGATGAAATAGATGCCAGTGGTGTTGCTATTCTGTCTTTCTTGACTACAAGTCCTTTAACTTGTTCAAGTCTATGATGCAGAGAGCTCCTGTTCACTTTCACTATTTGTTAGACCTTGAGACAACATCTATGCATCTGCTCTCTTCCATCTCTTAACCTGCTTTAGGCTGAGAATTCTTCTGGGGACACTGTCTGTGTAGGAGTCCACAGCTCAGAGATATACTCGTGTGTGGGAGAAAGCACCACTGTAATTTCAGTGGAATTGGTAACACTGTTTTGTTTTCCTGTTCCTCTTCTCAGATGTATCTCTCAGCAACTTTCCCTGCGTTAGTTAATGCAGCAAATGAGATTACACTATCTGCTGCTGTGGACACGCTCAGACAACATGCTGCCCATGTTCTCAATGTCACTCTCCACCATCCTCCCCCAGTCTTACTAACTTAAACCTTTCAAAACCTCTAGTCAACATGGACTGATCTATTACTAATCTCTGACAAATCCTTTGTTAATCCTTCCTCACTTGTGGCCCAATAAGTTCCTACTGAAGCAAAAGGGAATTTGACTCAAAAAGACATGAATTTATGGCCACGATGCACAGACAGTGTTCGAATATGGAGTAAAAACAGATCTGATTCCTGCCAAACAGAAATCCAGAGAAATCCCGGGCAGACCAGGATGCTTGCTGTCTTATAGAGGATTAATGGATCTCATATTATATTGTAAGAATGACAAACCTGGGCCTCAAAACACTGTATTTTTTGTTGGAGAGCAGGAAAAATTCTATGGGGACTTATAATTTGGTAGGATTAATTTCCTTTTCTAAACTGTTCTCCTCCATTTTTAGATCATGTTTCCTGGTATGAAGTTTTACAAGTCATCCTCACTCTTTTTTCAGATTTTAAGATTTATTTGTTATTTTTTATTCTGCATCCTCCTGTAGCTGCCAGGAAAAGCAATCTGGAATCAAGGTTTTCTTACTCTATATTCTGGACAGGCAAATATTTCAAGAAAATATTCTGCAAACAATAGGTACTGTCTGGATCTGCAAAGATTATTAAATAAACACAGGAGAAAGAAGGGTAAAAATGAGGGAGTGAAATCACAAAATGAGAAAACTATCTGGCACAATGAGCTTCAATTGACTTTTCCTTTTATTAATGTGAAAAGATGTTATTAACAAGCATGAGAATCTCTGTGGTCTGATGGTTGTCACATTGAAAAGTCTAGCTGGTACCTTAAATTGGAAAAGGCAGAAGTCTGAGTGAAATTCCAAGTGTAAGGTGAAGGACAGACCTAATTTCTGTTGGTTTGGAGTTAATTTGCTAACATGCAAATTGTATCACTGGGACTAAAGATTACAATAATTTTACGTTTCTTTTCTTTTTAATATAGAGAGGAAATACAAAGATTTAGCGATTTAGCCAGAGTTACAAAGGGAACTTGGTGGTGAATTCAAATGCTTTGCGCTCACTCTTGTTCTTTATAATATGAGATCCTCTTGCTTAAAAAAAATACCAGAGAAAATATACAAACAGCCAGTGGGGAATTACCCTAAACAACTAAAAGTCAGTCATGCTTGCCAAAACAATTGACACTCTACATTTTGCAGAGTAGAGGGACTCTTTTAGGCCTATGTGCTCACTTGCTAACTTGCACACTTTGTAAGACACAAATAAAGATTTACTCTAATGTGCTGTGGTGGTTCTCACTTGGGTTTTTGCTTCAACAAAATACAATTTCATATGAATCACCGAACAAGTAATTAAATGTGACTGAGAACATATCCTTGCTGTGTGCTTGAGTGCTATCTTTGTTTTAGCAAGGAAACTGAGGAATAGAAAAATTAAATGTTAACCCCTATTCAAGGAAAAAAATGGTGATCTTCAAATCTAGAAACAAAACCTACTTAATTCTTTCCCTTTAGCTTTGTGCCCTGGAATATTTTTCAGTAGGATGTGTGACTGTTATATGCTGGACAAAAGAGTCCTTAACAAAAGGACCAATGGTACTACTTCTGTCTTGATTAAAAGTCTAATATTCCCATACAGAAATTCTACAGAAATGTGATTTGGTTTCTATAGAAATTATGCTATCTACTATTTTAACGAAGAAATCCATAATACAGGACTTTTTAAATCATCACATAAGATTCTATAAATGAGTTCTTACTCTCTATTTACTCCAGAAAAGTCTTTAGTATAAACTACAGAAATCACAGTAGAAAAAGCAAGTAACATCCTATTAAATTCAACTGAAATTTCCTAGATGGGATGGATTTTCAAAAATTAAGGAGATCTTTTTCCTAATCTCTTCCATGAGAAGGAATCCAGACATGAAACCTCTCTTCTCTGTTGCCTTCATTCCCAATGAATTAGCATTAAGGTTACCAAAGCCCTTTTTTGTCCTTCCCTATACCTCTGGGTTTGCTTCATAGAAATGGCACCTTGCTTTTGCCTCCTTATGTGGTAATGATCGGTCTTGACAAGGGTTTTCAAGGCAGGGGGAGCAGTCATGGCTACAGGCAAAATCACAGCTTCTGAACTTCATGCTTGTCAATAGCTGTTTTAGTTTGCCTTGCCATACTAATGTGCCTTATTTATATTCCCCAGGGCTCTCCACACCATCACGTTGCTGTTGTCTTATTCATCAATACAGTCAAAAGAGATCCAGATGCTGTCAGTTAAGGTCAAGACAGGCTTCTTCCAGATCTCTGGAGTAAAAAGACCTCCATCCCATCTTATAAAAGAAGGAAACATTGTGCATTCATTTAATAAATAACTATTAGGGTTACACAACTTTACCACGATGCCCCAACAATTAACCTTAACTGCTGTACTGAGATTTACCCTTTATGCTGTCCTCTGTACTCTCCCCATCCATTTCTCCTGGACTGTTGATGGTGATTGGCACCCACACCACTGTGCTGTCTGCAGGCCATGCTGTGTGAGATGGCATCTGAAGGGATAGGAAATGACAGCCTGTCCTTCAACCCAAATGGGAGAAAAATCAAGTGAAGGACTGGAGTGTGAAAGGTTTGGGGAAGGATGGCCTCTGCTTATCTACAGCATGCATCAGGATGGAGGTGCTGCAGGCTGGAGCTTCATCAGCATTTCCTGCACTTAAAACTCCATCACTGGAGTAATTTCTTCAGGTGCTTTCACAATTCAGCTGACTGGTTCTTAGCCTTCTTATTTTTTTAATTTTTGAAAATTCCATCCTAAAGCTGTGCACCCACTTGGAAACAGATTTTAAAACAAACTTGATATCCCTTAAGCTTGAACATACATGCTACTATACATCAACACATACTGGCCAAAAAAATTCCTCCTGTTCTTTAACTCCTTTGAAAGTCTTGTGATGAGTTCACACTGCAAATCAGTGACTTTGGACTTGATGGTCAGTGTGTTTCTATTTAGGCACTGATGTGGGATTGATTCAGGAGACAAGGGGAGCTGAATGCTTCAAAATATAGCTCCAGGGAAGCACCATTTTTAATAAAGTCTTTAGTTTTTCTACTAAGATTAGTGACAAAGTGGACACCTGGCATGTGTAGGGGTTTCTGCACCATGCAGACCTGATGGCATTGCCCAGAGAAGTTATCTCCTCAGAGCTTGTCCTTTTGCATTCTGCCTAAGGAAGCTTGCTTTGTGAGCAATTTCTCCTTGCTCCCACTTTCTCAGCTATCACTATATTCATTCCTGGGAATATCAAATATACCACTGCTGTTGTAAATATTCAGCTTATCAATAATTTCAGAAGTATAGCTTGATGAGTTGTGTCAAAGCACAGTGAACCCATTTGTGGTGCCCTGATGGCTACATGTACATACACAACAGAGATACTGGCTCTTATTTTAACACTAGCTCTCTTCTGCAAAGGACACAGCATATCAGAGGAGTAAGGCAGCTGCCCATGCAGTCAGAGACACAGCAATAGTCTAAAGACATGAATAAAAGTTGCATGAATAAGAAAGTAAAATATGGCCTCTGTTTCTCCTGCAAGTCTAGTTTGATAAAATGTGTTGTCATTCAGTATACACACAAATTACAAAGAAACATGCTAAGCATGCAAAATTGGCAGACTTATCTGGGGAGCAATAGGGACTGCAGACCTCCTAAAGCTTTTCCTGGTTCCTTTTTCGGAAGGGAAGACATGTTCTGCCCTTCTTTTTCCTTTGCTGCTCTGCAATCATCTAACTTTCTGTTGATAAGCTGTACCCTTCTAGATACACATTTCTTGAAGAAGCACAAGAGAAGTATACTTTATTCAAAATTTTTCCTGCAAGCTCTGACTTCCCTGGAGCTGTTTCTCTGCCACAACCTTACCTTGGTGGGGGTTAAAACAAAAAGATTGGCAGTCATCCCACTGAAAGTTTCCTCACTTTGCAAAGATAAGCTACTGATTGTTTTCATTTGATGACAAACTCTCACCAAGTTTTGATGCATGAATAATATGAATGTTCATCCCTCTCTATGTCATGCAATTAGACGTATCACTTTTATATACCACCTTCAGCTTCTTAAACCACTCTGGCAAACAAGAAGCATGAAGAAAAAAAATAGCCACCAAAGCTGCATCTTGTGCAGGAAGTGCACACAACACTGTGAGCAGGGGGAAAGGTTACATCTGGAAGTGCGTCATGACCAAAGATCATCTGAAAGCCAACTCAGGCAGATGTGTTTGGCCCCAAGGAGGCTTACAATGCTCATCCTTAACCTACAGAAATGCAACATGTTCCAGAAAAATAAATGAAGTAAAAATACGTATTTGATTTAGGATGAACAGGAGGAGAAGGAAGAAGAATGTGAAACTTTCCATTGGCTTATTAAACTTTCCTTTTCAAAGTTGTTTCTGTTCAAGCAAGAGACTTGCCAGCATAGCTAAGCTGATAATTTCAGAGCCAAATGTGCTCAGTGCCAGTGTCATCAAGAAGGACAGATTATAGAGCTGCTTCTCATTTATGTGCTTGTTCTGATGAAATACAGACATTTATCTTTGTGGAACTAGTAAAACAATTGCATCATTTTCCACTGCAAATTGAATCAATGTACCCAGTGGTTGCTGAGCTGGGAGCAGAGCTGAAAACTGTATGTTCTGCTATGCAGCTGCTCTGATGGTAGGAGATCCATTTTGCATTCATCTGAATTGCCTTCACCTTCCCTATCCATTCCCAAGCCTTTTTTAGAAAACCTATACATTAACAACAACAACAAAAAACCTAAAAAACTCAACCAGACAAAAGAAATCCAAATAAAAACAAAACAACCAATCATAACACCCAAAAAAACTGGCTTTTGTTTTGTTTTGTTTTCCCCACAAATCTCCCCTTGTGAGCCTGAGGGCTGTAATACTGGTGGTCCTTTGTCCAAGTCTGAATTGCTGGAGAAACTACCCTGCATCCATGCAAAATACAGATCCCATATGGAATTCCTGCCAATGCTTAGAGATATTTGCCTCTGAGACTTTTGCTCAGTTCATCTCTCCTTACAGAGCTTCACACAGTACTCCATTCTCTTGTCAGACCTCACGCAGAGCAAGTAATTCAAGAAAAACAGCTGTTTAGTCAGAGAGGACATGGACACTTTCTTTGAGACCTCATGCCCCTTGCAAAAGTCTAAATTTCTGGAATCACCTATCCAAGTGTAATCACTGCTATAAACAAAAAGATTGCTCCAGAGACAGTAACTTTTTGTGGGGAAGGAAGCAAGTGCTATGATATATATGGTGGATCTGCCAAAAAGCTGTGTGAAAATACAAAAAAGTTCCTTACCAATATTGCTATGACATGACTACTATCTATTACTTATATCACTAAAGTTCTTAGGTCTCAAGTAGGACATGCAGGTGGATTTTAGTTACTTACGTACTATCCTGCTTGGATTTTACATCACAGTTATCTTTCCAAGGTGGAAAGCTCAGATAATGCTGGACTTCTACAAAGACTGCAGATACACCTTATAGTACCTGTGTCCCACCTGGCACATCTGCAAAGACAAAGATCCCTTCCTGTGAGGAATCCTGTCCCTGACAAATTAAAATTCAAGAGGTAGGAATCATAAAAATCATGGAAGCAGAGAAAGGCTGGTGTTGGAAGAGACCTTACATGTCATCTACTTCCAACCCACCTGCTGTGGGGAGGGGTGCCACCCTCTAGATCACAAAGGGAGAGAGGAGAAGGCAGAGCACAAGAAAATGATGAAACCTTAGCACAGTGCTCCTGTCACAGCTGGCTGATGGCTGGGAGTTCTTCAGCAATCCAGTGAAGGACAGCTTCTAAAGGGAATTCAGGTAGGACAGTGGTGCAGTTGTACTTATATTATGGAGCAAAGTCTCCTTCAAGCATGACTGTCAACAGAGGAAGAAAGCACAGAGGTGCTTGCTGCACTGCTACAAACATATTTACAAATCAGGCAGAACACATAAATGCTGGGGATTTTATGTAGGTCTTTCAACTTCTATTTCTATAACTCCAGGGCAAGAAACAGCAGTGGAGATTCTAACTACAAAAGTAAACAGTACTCTAAAGACCTTGGAAATGCACTTATTTATGCTTTTACAGGTGATTTTTAAAATCGCCAGCTTCCCACAAGTTGTTTCGTTCTTGAAATGGTTTTGTTTTGTTAATCTGTAGTTCCTGATTTCATTTATGCACATTCCAGTAGCGCCTAGAGACTCTAAACAGCACTAATGGTGCCTACCATACAAACCCAGATAACAGACAATGTTTACCCTGGAGGCGAACAGAAACAGGGAGAAGATGCATCTGTGGTATAGAATCGAGCAGAAAGGAAAAAGCTATCATGAGGAAGGATCCAAAGGAAATCCAAGATTTGCAAAAGTGTGATTGTTTATAGGGCCTCAGGGTTTAGCTGCTCCAGCTGAGATGCTTCCAAACAGGGTTGATAATGCAAAGCATTCATTGCCATGAAACAAGATTCGAGTCTGCCTTGAGTTAGTCACTTCTAACACCAGGCACTGAAGATCTTACACTTCTAAAGCAACCTCAGTTTAGATTTCCACAAATTAATTTTCAACCAGTGCTAATGGTGCTCAGTACTGGTTCTTAAGACTCCACTCTTGAATAGTTCACAGTCATGTTGCCTTCAGTTTTCCTACTTATTATGAGAAAAACAACAAACACTGAACTCAAGCGAAAACATGCTTTGAAAGAGGCAATATTTTTGGGGGGAGATTTTATCTGTTATTAGCCCAAGAGATTAGCTTGGAGAAAATGAATAAGTTAGGCACATGCTCAGGCTTGAAGCAGAAAAATCCAAGCTAAATCAAAACTGAAAATATTTAATCCAAATTTGTCATCCTACAACACTTTGGTAGAAAAGTTGGTGCAAGACATCGTACTCACAGGCACTCAGTCCTGTTGGATCTCCACTACTCTCACTGAGCTGGGGCAATACCACCATCTGAATCACTGACATTTAAATAAGTGTATTAAATTATGCTGATTTAAAAGTGTTATTTCCTTTCCTTAAATCTGAGTTGTTTAACTGTAAGATCAGACTCTGCAAAAGCAGCAAAAAGATGGGGATAAGAATTTTTAAGTGGCTTTAATGCCAGAATTATTACACATTTAAGTTTAATTAATGTGTCACTAAATTAGAAAATACGAAAGAAAAAATATTTCTGGTGGTTTTGGACCAGAGGGAGCTTCTGTTCAAAAGAGATGGTTTGCCTCAATGGAAGACAAACAGCCATTCACTTAGTTATCCAAGACACTAGTTTAAGGATTATATTACACTTCATTGAAAACATTCCTACTGTTCAGTTGTGTCCTATATCAAAACATCCTTCACAAGATAGTTCCAGGTCATTCACCAGCGCATCAACAGGGTTCTGCTGCTCACTTCTGCATATGGGTAACAGCATGAAGCCCACGCTGTCTTCCAAACAGCCCATATATCAGAGTTTACCAGGCTCTGTTGCTGCTGCTGCTGCTGCTTTTCCTCCCTCTGTAGAATGCCACAGGCTACAGACAGATGAAACGGGAAATACTATAGCCTTTCAAAGGACCAGTGTAACTCTTAGAGAGAAAGGATCCTTTGATTGTACAACAGAGATTCCCGAACACAGCTGATATTAGGAAACACCCATGTAACACTATCTTCAATAAAGAGGCACAACAAAACGTGTTTCTCAAGACAAAAGAATGAAATCTGGCAACCTTGCATGGCTGCTTGGCAAAGACTACAAGTGCTCTGAAGTGGCTGGTTAAATGCTAGAATTATAATGGGAATTGGAAATGGAAAAGTCTGGAAACATTCTAACTTCAGAGGTTGAAACCCATTTTCTGTTTCTCCTGGCTGGTGTGTAACAAGACACTGCAACTTCTTTCTGTGCCTGTTCTTCTGCATAAATACATGCCAAAGGTAGGAGCAGACAGCTGCTGAGAAATCCATCAAGGGCTGTTAAACACAAAGCTACCACCTCTGGCTCAAGTAATCCCAGAACAACAGATTGCTGGGAGGTGCTCCGGGGGAATTGTGCCATGTGTCCATCTCGTCTCGCAGCCACATCTCTGTGGGACAGAGATCCAGTAGCAGGAACGGCAACTACTGCCCTCACCCAGTACAGCTCTCTGTAAACTCTGCTGTTAAATGAGCAATTTGTAATGTTTCATTCAACAGACACTTTTGGACACAGGTGCTTCCCAAAGATGCTTTAATGAATGATTTGGGCCAATTAAAGGGGCTTTCAGGAAAGGATTCTTCTACATGCAGTGAAATTTACCCTTTGCAAGGGTTTACAGACAGGCTTCTGTCTCTTATACCACAACAGATCCCCATCAAACATGGTAAGACAGCCATAGGCTGAAAAATTCAGATCCTAAAAGAAATCTTTTAAAGTGCAAAGGTGTTTGGATGTCATGAAGAGAAATCTCTTTCAGGTCAGTCTCTGCTAACAAGTTGTCCATCTATTTTGCTGTTAGGAATCAAGGTTCAGTTCTCATCTTAAAGCCCACATTTAATAAAGCATTTAGCCAAGTCCCTGTAGTCTGTTCAGAAAACTAAAGGAAATGCAAAAACTAGATTATTTAGGCAACAGAACATAATTTCCTCTTCTTGCTCTTATACATGTGGGAAAAAGCCTGAAAAAATTTTGCTTTCCAACCCGGCAGTGAAAAACTCCACATCTGAGCAGAAGTAAACATCAGAAAGTTTCATCTGATGCAATGATCTTTTCAGAAACTTTATCAGCAGGAAAAAGTAACGAATTATAAAGGAGCAGCATCTGTAACATGAGATGTGACAGTGCGCTCCAACAGAAAAATATGGCCTTAGGTATTTGCAGATGTACGTACATACATAAAGGTAATAACATGTCAGACTTACTCGGAAAATAAAATTATCAATGTATAAAGCTGAAAAGGAGGAACTTCATTCTAAAGTAGTGGAAGAAAACATCAGAAATACTATTAATGTACCATCTAACCATCATCTCTCAAAAGAGTCATCATGTGCCACTGCTTGTTAGTGGACTTGGTCAGATCAGTTGTCACAACAGACAGAATTTTAGGAAGTTCACAACCTGACAAAAGGCCTACTAGTGTTAGGCACCCCAAGCTTGTTGAGTTTAGGCTGGGTTTGGAATAGCTATAAGATCTTTCAATGTCCAAATGCAGGTATCAGCACCTAAAATATCTGTCTCTTTAAGAATCTTTAGCTCTTACTGCTCTTTTAGAAAGCTTTGTGACCCTTTTGTCAAACTCAGTGGCATTTTCAAAGTTGAATAGCATCAGAACAACAGATTTTGGAGTCAATAAAGCAGCTGCCATATGGGAAAAGTTAAAAAAGAAACAGGCACACATATAAGACAGCATGAGAAATGATGGCTCTGCTTGGCCTGGGCAGTGTTTGTCCTCTCCTTGGAGGATTTTCAGCTACCTGAGCCATCAATTCAAGCACTAAATTTGCCGCTTCTTGTCTTTGTTAAAGAAAATCTACCAATAAATCCCCATAAGAGTTTGTGTAACCCAGATCAGTCAGTTATTTCTCTCTCCCTCAGCATTCACGGCTTAACCAGCTGGCTCTCACACTGCCCAGGAACAGACCTTGTTAGGCACCAGTGGCTGATGGAGACAGCCTTGTGCTGCATTTTGAGGAGGCCAGCACACTGTAAAAGCTCCCAGAATATACTTTTTGTGTAAGTACAAATAAGCAGAAAAGCCCCGAAGTAATTTGTTTTCTTTTATGCTAAACAGGAAGATGTATGGGAAGAGGAGAACTGCTTATTAATCCCAACCAAACAGTAAACTCCAGCTGAGCAAACTCTGCCATTTGGTGGACTGAATTTCTTAATCAGGAAAACATATGGGGAGGCAGTTCTCAGCAACTGAGACAGGAACATTTGCAAATGCTTTCCTATTGGTGCAAACCAGAAAGACAGCACAGTTTGCATTTTAAAACAAAGGGAATATTTTTGCTTTTTTTGCCTCGTACAAGTAAATTAATGTTAAGGGAACTCAGAAGCTTCCCTGTAGTGTTGTGAGAGCAGCAGAACCAGTGAAGATGGCTCAATTACAAAAATAAGAATGTTGTATACAAGTCAAAAAACAAATGAAGCAAAAACAACCCACGCTTTTGTTCTACTCACCCCAGGAATGTATGTCAAGAAAACAGCTTAGACTCTGGAATTTACTGTCAGGAAAATGAGGGAAAAAACACTCAGTATCCCAAGAAACGGAAGAAGCAAAGCCTTGAGAGGAAACCTGCTGCATTTCCATAAAATCATAGAATGGTCTGGGTTGGAACGGATCTTTAAAGCTCATCTAGTCCAACTCCCCTGTAATAAGCAGAGACATCTTCAACTAGGTAAAGCTGCTCAAACCCCATCCAACCTGGCCTTAAATATTTCCAGGTATGGGACATCTCTCTGGGCAACCTGTGCCAGTGTTTCACTTCCTCATTGCAATAAAATTCTTACTTGTATCTAATCTATTTATAGCCCCTTTTAGTTTAAAATCATTACTGCTTGACCTATCATCACAAACCCTACTAAAAAGTCTGCCCTCAGATTTTTTGACAACAGGTTTATCTAGCCGATAGCATCTTTTCTCCCTAGTGAAGCAGAAGAAGATATCCAAGCACAGTGTTTGTGGACACTGCTGATGATTACACAATCTCTCAGAAGAACTTCAAAATCCACACTCTTGAATGTTTCTGATCATGTGTACGGTCACCAGGGCCATCAGCTCCTGTCTGGCATAAAATGGGTTATGAGTGGATTGAAGCAGATGCTCTGTTGCCAGTGCATTTTTGCTAGAATGATTCCTCTGTGCTCTGTGTAGCTTAAAATGAATCATAAGGGTCCTAGATTTTAAAGTCAGAGAAATAACTAAATCCTGCAGGCCAATTAATATATGCAGAAACAATCTCCCAAATTTAGGTAACAAGGTCCAATCAATATAGTTCTCTGGCACATTAGACTGGTGGATTATACTTAAATACATATTCTTGCTGGAATGTAAAGTTGGTAGAGGGTCAGAAATTAGGTCTGAATTTTCAGCATGATCTGGTCACCAGCTTGTTTTGTGTTGCATATTCAGCATTTCACTACACTGTGCATATTAAAAGAAAATTATGTGCAAACCTTTATTTAAAGAGATGGGTCTCAGATATAAGGCAGCTTGCAAAGAGATATATAGCAATGGAGGCTTACTGCCTCAAGAAATTTTTATAGTGAAGGGACGTGTCATTAAACCACTCACAACCAGAAAACCCAGAGTTGAAGCTTAGTCACTAACTAGATGGGCCCTTAGTGAGGCAAGGATAGCAGGTAGGTAGGTAAAATCTGCAGAGGAATACTGATTCTTGGATTTATATAGGATAAAACTTTATATGCAGTATTAATTACAGTCTAAAATATGAATTGTAATTAATTTATAAGCTGCTTTGTAAAAGCAGCTCAATTTCTCTTTTTAACCCCACTGTGGGAAGTTGTGTGATCTGACCTTCTCACAACAATCTCAGTCTCTTTAGACTTCAGCTTACAGGTAGAAAAACATATTGTGTTGTAAGCAAGCCCCATCCTGCCTGTCTTTCACAGTGGATCAAGAGCAGCCTCCTGCTGAGAAGAAACAGGCTGACCCCACTGTGAAAGAGAGATCAGTGAGGCCAGATGGATTCCCAACACCACATTGAGCATCAAGGGCCAGAGGACCAGAGCATTGACACTGGAAGAAGGAGGGCTTTGCTGATCTGATGGAGTAACTGCAGGGAATTTTTCACCTTCTTGAGGCACTGTACCAATACCTGTTTGTCACCAAATTTAATACAGCAGGTCCTTGGTCATGACTGAATTAGGTGGACCCATCAACAATCAGTGTGAAAGTAAGGACAGGAGTAGCTGGTAGTCAAGGGAGGTGGCTGTCCCCCTCTACTCCACTCTGGTGAGAGCCATCCCAGAGTGCTGTGTCCAGCTCTGGTGTCCCCAAAATAAGAAGGACATGGACCTATTGCAGCAAGTCCAGAGGAGGCCACAAAGATGCTCAGAGGACTGAAGCACCTCTTCTATGAAGACAGTCTGAGAAAGTTGCAAGTGTTCAGCCTGGAGAAGAGAAAATTCCAGGGAGACTTTAGAGCAGCTTCCAGCACCAAAGTGGGCTCCACGCAACCTGGGGAGGGACTTTTGTAGTGATGGGACAAGGAAAATGGTTTTAAACTAAAAGGGGATATATTTAAATTAGATATTAGAAATTCTTTCCTGTGAAAGTGATGAGACACTGGCACAGATTGCCCAGAGAAGCTGTGGCTGCCCCATCCCTGGCAGTGTTCAAGGCCAAGTTAGGTGGGCTCTGAGCAACCTGGTCTAGTGGAAGGTATCCCTATCCATGGTGGAAGTGTTGGAACTAGATGATCTTTAATGTCCCTTCCAACTCAAAGCATTATATGATTCTACATTACTCCAGCTTGAAAAATCACAGCTCAGCATCAACAGAGCAACCAAGCTCTATTTTTTTTAAGCTCACACCACCTTCCTAGAGGGGGTTTCTGACCATTTTAAAGTAAAGATTTTAAAGGACATTATCCATCTCATTTCTGTTGCACTGCTCTGAAGACTACAAGCTTTGTGGGTTTTGACAAGATTAATCTCTCCTATCTTCAGACACCTACAAAGTACAACTTTATGTCTCATCCTTTGATATTCACTTTAGAGCAAAGAAAGGTGCTTCTGGCATGGAATTCCATCCCATTCCAAGGTAGACATCTAAAACAGGTCAGAGAAATCGCACCTGAAGAATGTCTATTTTGCCCCTCCATTGACTGCAGGAGTTCAGCAGAGGAGCTCACATGCAGAAAATTACACTAGAATGTCTGAAGCTGGAGGAGGTAAATCCCACCCTAGAATATCTCTCCCAAGAGCTGTCAAAGCTCTTCACTGAAACTCTTTGAGGCAAGGAGTTATTTAGACTGCAAAGCTTTAGGGGGTCTTTCACTGTAGGCTTGAAAAGTTATTGACATACTGGAAACTCAGTTTCAAGGAAAGTCTTTGCACACTGTAATGGTACTACCTGGTGGGAGTTCCACGCAATTCCTGTTTAAATGAAAAAGGAATATGATCTGTTGCTTACTGCTAAACATGACCCCACTCTCCAATATGCAAGATCCCATAGCTAATGAGTTGGATTCTCATCTAAATTACCCTAGTACAATGAGAAAGGACACCACCAAAATTCAATTATATCCAATTATATTGGTTTAAATCTGACATAAAGCAAAGTCAGAATCAGGTCTAGTCTGTTCCACATTGATTTCTAAGTTTTTCCTATGTTCAGCTCTCAAAATAGCTCATATATTGATGACATGCAGGAGTGAAGTTCTACAAAATGTCATTTTGATATTCATTTAATTATGCTAATTGTGACTTGTTATCCTCTACCTCTTATTCATACATTTAAAACATACTCAATTCCCCTCTAGCAAAATTCTCTTGCCAAAAGAGATCCAATTGCTGTTAGTTTATACTCAAAACCTCACCCCAGGAAAAGATAAATAAAATTATTTAGGTAAATACAGAGAGAGAATTTAACAAAACTTCAGTGTATGCAAATACTTAAATATTTAAAATAGTTTTAGTAAAATTTCTATGTCTTTTTTGTTTGAGGAGTTTCTGTTCTTTTTGTGGGGTTGAATCTTTTTGCCTCAGAACAAAAGCTTCCAAAGTATTTTAAAAGGTTTAGAAAATCTAAATAAATTTATAAGAATTCGTGAAGTTGTTTTTTGCGCATACAGCTGCACTGCCTAAAGTGAATCACCACATTTCCTTGCTCTTCTGTGATGCAATTCCATAAGAGCATTTCCAAGCTCTCTGGTTCTGCATTTCAGTCCCTACGCCAGGGTTTCTTGGTGTACAATTAGAAGAGCAACCCTGAGCACAGCCTGTTTCTCAGCCCACCCATCTTCCCAATGTGTCACTGCTGTGCATTGATGACAGTGAATGCACTTCTTGCAGGAAGTTTGAAGTTCACCTGTTTGCCCTCCCATGCTGGATGGTGTGTGGGGACTGCTGTGGTGGCTGTGGCAGTGCTGCAATCAGGCTTGGGGTGCTGCATCACTCATAGACACAGACTGCTTTCTTGAATGGCTTCAGAGCAGTCCTCAGACAACAGCGACTTTTTGGGGAGACAGGTCCACTGGACTGTGCTGATGCAGCACCTCTCCATTCTAGTCAAACACAGGTGTTGTGGGGTGATGAGTCTTCCACATACCATGGGAAGAATAGAACCAGGTGTGATAGCAGCTTCACAATACCTATTGTGGCAAGGTAAAGATCTTCTGTTCCCTCATATTAAAACATGTTTTTTTTCTATCCAGAGGGCATATTACTTGTGTGTTACACAAGGGAGGATGTTCACTGCAGGAGGATGCCCTGCAGACATCAGAGGAACAAAATCTACAGCAGAAAATGAAGCAAACTTCTATCCTTCAGAGTCCCAAACTCAACAAAAAGTACCTGTGCATGTGTGGGCATGGACATAAACACCGATACCAAAAAAAAGCACAGTGAAAATTATATTTTCAAGAATAAAAAAAATTACCAGCTTCTAATCCTCCAAAGCCCTATATATTGCACAGAGAGCACACATATTTAGAAACTTTGTCTCAAAAGTGACTGAGCTCTGGGAAAGACACCTGTTGATTTCACAACACTTACAGATCAAGCTTACCATACAACAATGCAATTTCTGTCATTAGAGGATGTTTACATTTAATTAAGTAACTGTATTTTTATTATGTATTAGTTCTCTCTGTTCTTGTCATTAGGATGCTTGTTTACAGCAGTAGTAAATGCTTTAATAATAAAAACTGCTGAATACAAGTTTATTAGAATTCTCTTCCTTAAGCAAAACTAAACCAAATCCAACAAAGTGATTTCAAAGCCACTAATTACACATGCTGCTCTTCAAGAGAGGTGTTTCCAAATGTGATGTCTCTAACAACTTTGTTCTACTGCTGTGACTTACATTCACAGATTCTGTGGGGTCTAAATGAAGCAGAAGGATTAATTGCATACAGATGCTTTCCTATTTCTGCTTGCCACTGTTTTTTATTATTCTTTTGTGCTTTTTTAAAAAACAAAACCAATAAAAGGGTTTTACATTATGCTAAGAAAGTTAAATACAACCTGTAAGAAGTAATTATAGGCAAAAAACATATGGAAATGCCATCTCTTGTTTTGGTTATATTTGCACATAATGTATGCAGAACAAGTCATGATTAGCAGACAGGAAGCACGGTCTGTGATTATGCAGGATTTGGTAATTGAATCCACCAAGGATAATGATGCTGACCTTCCCATTCGAAAATAAACTAGGCATTCAAGTTTTAAGTAGTTTGCATTAATTATAATCGTATAGACATGTCTACCCAGACCTGCTGCTGGGAGGACCCGGAACAGGTAAGTAATGATTACATTAGAGTGTTTTATTAACAGCAACTAAGGTAATGCTGTTTACAGCAACAATGCTTGGACCATATAAAACCAAAATCTGAATACCTAGGAGCCATCATTTTCACTGAGGTACACATGCCAATGCTGCACCAACCACAACAAAAAACTGCTCAAGGGGCTCTGTGATTACAGAGTACTCCTTGCAAACCCACACAGAAGAAACTAGTAGCTAATTCATGAGAGATCTGCTTTCTTCCCTCTTCTATTATCCTTCAATCTTTCAAGGAATATACAGTTCCAAAAGTTGGAAATGCAATGGAATTAAATAAATAAATGAATTAGTTATCCTGGCTACATGGCATGGTTTGAACTACCCATGAAACCACAGGTTTTTTGAGATTTTTTTCCTTGAATCAGTACTTTTTTGCAGAGATGTTTACTTGGCTCTACTATTGTAGTTCAAGAACAGAAACTATGGAAACAGACTGGTGTCTTTCACATGTAGACAGACCGGTGTTTTAACACTGGTGTGTTAAATCTGATACCTTGCCTTCCTGCAAGCTGACCTAGTTCTCAGTTAGTCCAGTCAACCCACCCCCAAGTCCATCTGTGATGCTCTTTCCTAAGCCCTGAAGGAAAATTTGCCTCAGTCCAAAGCCTGTAGCAGTTTTACTTACAGTACCACCAAGTCTATGTGTCCTAATCTGCAGTGGGACAAATCTGCCAGAGAATGAAAAGCAAAAACCAGAGCCTTAGAGAAAGCTGCATGGCCTCCTATTCCCAGGGTCACGCAAAAATATTTTGCTGATTGGGAGCAAAGTAAAGGTCATGGTGCATAAGATGCTCTCTCTGCTGGAGATAAAGTCTGCCTAGAGTTAAGTTGGATTTTTTTCTGGAAAAAGGTTGAAGGACTTTTACATTTCTCCTAGATTTCTGATGTGTGTCAGCCCATCAGATGTGGGCTCCAGTTGCCTGCCTCAGGTCTGGAAATTACAGAAATTCAATTTTTCTAGAACATATCAGCTCTGTGGTGCAGGCAGGGAAAGGAAATATCTCCCTCTGGAAATGCCAGACTTAACACATGCTCCGTAATTTCTGGCTGCAAAAGTCATACTGCTGATTCTTGCAGCAAAGTCCAGGAACAGACAGGACTCACATGGGAAGCTTTTTGGTGTGGGCATTGGAAGTCCAAGGTGTTCAGGAAGCACTTGACGTATTGCATGTGCACTTTACAGCCACTACAGACATTCCTGCCAGGACAATGGCAGGAAAAAATACTGCTGCTTAATTTCTGCTTTTCTTTGCTCCCTGATGCAAATAAAACTAAGCCGCTGATGGATTTCCACCTGGCCCTTAAAACTGATGACTGATGCCTGTAAGAATAGCTCAAGGACCCAGAACTACCAACTCTAGGAATCTAGCCTCAGTCACAACACATGTGATCTGGCTCTGCAGAAACATCCCTGCAGTGTCCAACCACCAGGGCACTTGATTACCTGTCTGCCAGCACACAGAGGTGGGAATGACTCTGTAACACTGTTCACCAGTGTTATAGAGCAAGAAGTTCCCAGCAATAGTAAGAAGCAGGGATGGCTGTTCTATGGCAGAGTACTGACCTGAGCAGGGAGTGCTTGCTTACAATCTAAATTACTGAAAAACAGATTAGAGGAATCACAACAAAGCTCTATAATTGCACTGGAATTAAGTTATATGCTTACATTTTGCATGTGTAAAAATTGGCAATATGGAATGTACAGGCTTTCACCTCTGGGTAACTAGCTTGCTGCTTTATTATATTTAATGGACAAACAGGAAAACATTATGTAGTCTTCACTTAGAGTGTATTTATGACTCCACACTCCATAAGTATGTCCAAAAACATTTTTTCAGCTCATTACAATAACTACAGGAGGGAACCATGATAGTCTGGGGTTTATAAGATGATGTGAAGGTCAAACCATTCCAGGATCATTGTTTTATTAGTCTCTTTCCACTCTCTTCTACCTCTCTTCTACCTGAAATAAGGATTGAAGGTCTCAGTCCAAGTCCAGATGCTTACATACATCTATCATACACCCTTCACATGGATAATAGGAAAAGAAAGCATAAAGATCATTTGCTTGTCCAGACAAAACAACATCTTGTATCTTTGAGCACAAAAGTCAAGCCTTCAGTCTGGATAATGACCTTTAGGCCTCCCAGACAACAGAGGAGATCTTTATCGACTACTCATTTCACTTTTACCCCATTTGCAAGCTCCTGGATACAAGTAGATTTAAGGATAACAACCCAACTCAAAGGCCATAAAGAGCTTTTGGAACTGTCTGGACACATAATGAGCTTCTCACACACTGCATAATGCTGCCACTTCTCCTTGGCCCTACAGACCACGCTCTGCTAACAAAGAAATTTAGCAGCAATATGGGAGGGACAGGAGCTTGAACCTTGGTGATAAAAGCAGTAATAACAGCAGTGAGAGCTCAACACTGAGATATTGAACTACCTCATTTTGTGCAGCTTTGGTAAAGAGATGTGGTTGTGTCAGCAGGACAACTGTTCACATCCACCTTTGCAGGGAAGAAGCAAGTGGGCTCCGTCAGCCCACATCACTTGCTATCAGCCTCAGCTTCTCTTTCATGAAAAAGGTCATTGAATCTGCTATATCATCTCTAGCAACAGGAAAGAGACAAAAGGACCAGAATTAGCAATGTTCCTCCCCCTTTCCCAGACTTTCCTGTCTGCAGAAAGACAGCCTAAAAGGAAATCTGAGTCATGACCTTCTTTCTTAGCGAAGCCCCCTGGGATCAGCGTTAGCAAAGGCAGCTTTGCTCTTTTCAAGGGTGACCAGCACCCAAAACAAGTGCTTGTGATATTCAAACCAGAAATGAAGAGAAATATCCACATGGAATCCCTTCCTGCTGCTGATGGGCAGCATGGTGCACACAGATAGCCCTGGATCAAGCTGATAATAGTCTGCTCCTGTTCACAGATGAAGGAAAATGAGTCTCAAATTACCAGAGCTGTCCCTGGGCTTTGATACTATCATGCACAGTGCTGCTATCCAGCCTCAAAGTCATAACAGGGGCAAGCACTGTGGCACCAAGGAAGGACAATGTGGTTTGTAAGAGCAGATGCAGGCAAAAAAAAGAAAGAAAAGCACATCCTTTCTTATATTCACCATCCACCACATTAATTATCATGATCCTGGTTTTCTTATGGTATGAAATCATATGGGGCCTAAAACATTCCTCCAGTTAATAAATGGTCAATTCAGACACAAAAGCTACAACTATTCTACCAATTTACACAGGGATGGGTTTGGGGCTGGGGAACTCGTGTGGCACTGATAACATTGTTTCATTTTAGTACTCTTTGGTTTGTGCTTGGACCATAATAACAACCAATCTCTTAGACAAGGCCCAGGCATATTTTGGAGGTTATATGAACCAGGCAAATAGTAATGTGAGATGACAAAATGCACAGTAGACTACAGAGAGCTTGGCTTCACTTTCTTAGCAAATTACCTTGATACTTGTTTCTTCTAAACCACTTTTCCTGAATAACACTATTGAGACATTAAAGGATCAGAGCAAAGGACAGTGAACTGGGAGCCACAGCATTAATTATGGCTCTGACACTAGTTACTGAAGAGACCCTTGGCAAATCACAAATTTTCTGTGCCTTCTAAGTGAGAAGGCGATGATCGCTAATCCTTACCACATGTCAGGAAGCAGAGACCTAATTAATTAATGCTCAGAAAGTGCTTTGGAGATTCAGTGTGCAACTCTTGATGTCATGAGAGCTAAATATTATTACTGAACTCAGATTCATACATATGGGCAAAGGTTCCCAGAAAGAGAAACATCAAGGGTGGGAAGCAAAGAACGCCCTTACAGAAAAATACTCAGTGTAACTCATTCTGAGGCTCTTTCCCAGTAGCCAAGTGATTGCTTTCCTCTAGATATAAGGTTAAAAGAATTCCTGCTAAATCTCTGGTATCTATCAAGGTTTAGGGATATGACATCAGCTGCAATCTTCTCCAAAACTGCTCTCACTATTAGTAGGGGCATGCATATATTTAACCAATTATTTAGGTGTAGATATCACAATGAGCAGTTACGGTTTTCTATCTCTGTCTGTTTTCAAGAGCAGTCTTTGGCAGACAGCTAAAGAACCTGTTAAATATGGGCAAAAGACTCTACCTCTGATCACTTCTTATTCTACTGTTTCTATATAGCAGTCAGAAACTGGGAGTTCAGCTCAAATGTGATGGAATTTGGGGCATAAAGGAAGGAACAAGAGAAGGTGTAAAAGGAGAGACACTTGAGACTAGAATGAAGTTCAAGCAGCCAAAGGCAAGGCTCTTGCTCAGAGCAAAAAGCATTCAACAGTGCTTTTATATAAAGCTTTATATGTCCCAGTCTTTCTGGGAAATGAGCTTTTTCCAAGATCTACCTTTCTTGAACAGGTCAATTTTTTCCCCAGTAGAAAAGGAGACAGCAATGTATAACTGCATAGGTGGTCACAGAAAAGATCTCAGTGTGAGGAGTGAGATGACCCAACATAAGGAGGGCATGGATCTTTCACCCATAAAGCTAATCCAAACTTTGCCACAGACCAACAAAAACACACATAATTGCTATACACCAATACTCAGAGATTCATAGATTTTAAAGGACCTTCAAAATCAACATTATTAATTCCTGCATAATGGCTTTGAACTAGATCTTATATTTTAAGAAGATATCCTATCTTGATTCCAATATCCCCAGTTATTTGCAGGATTAAATACAACCCTTGAGAAACTGGTGCCTAATTTCAAGGTTGAGGTTGTCTAGGTTCAGGCTGCAGCAAGATCCTCTCAGCTCATTTCAACAGATTGAAGAGCCATTTGCAATGTTTATTTTCTGAAAAAGTATATGTAAAAACCTAATTGAGCCTCATTCTGCTTCTTTAACTTAAACTGCATTTATGGTATTCTGAAAACTTCCATTATGTGCGTGACTCTCAGTTGCTTAATCATTCTTGGGAATTTTGCCTGAATCATCCCCAGTTTTTTAACATCCCTGTAAAAGCCACAGACAATATTCTGATAACAGTCTCATCAGCACTAATCACAAAGGTTATACAGTTAATTTTACTCAAGGTCCCCAAAAACTATGTCACATATTTTTGGCATCAATGTTCAGTGAGTGATAAACTAGGACCCAAGCATATCTCTGAATCACTGACTCTAAAAATAGAACCAATCTGTGGCATTTGTTCCCACACATTTGACTTTACTTTTTGTCTCATATCCTGCTATCAAGCAATCCAGATTGTTCTGTATCACTGATCAGTCCTATTCATGATTTATCACTCCCTCAAAATGTGAAATCTAAAAATTTTATCAGTAATGAGTACATCTTCTTCCACGTTGTCCCTAGAATTATCAAACAGCTGAAACTCAGAAAATCATATATGCTTGACCCATGAGAAACAGCCAAACTTAATGTTCCCATTCACAAACACATTTTTACACCTAATACTTATCCAAGTTTTATAATTTTAATAAATTCTGGTTTGAGCTTCTATCATTCTCATTTCCTAATCAACATGACAGGCAGCACAAGTGTTATAGAAGTCTATTACATCAAAACTAGTACCTTTCTACACCAAACTTGTAATCTCCTAAAAAAGACATCAGGATTATTTGACAAGAAATATAGTTTCTTCAGAAAACTACATTGATTGGCATTAATTGCATTACTCTCCTGTATGTCTTTACTATTTGAGAACTGCATCAGCCAAGCCATTATTTTGCCTGGGATCAATGTCAATCTGACATGACTGTAATTACCTGGGTTGTTCCATTTACCCTTTCTGAAGCATTGGTACAATGTTACATTTCCTTGAACTTTTTTAAGCATGCAGGTTTTCATGCCCATATTGACATCTCAAGGCCATGACAGAGACTGAGGCCTCTACGGGTGAAGTTCCCCTTTCAATAATTATTACTTTGCATCTTCTCTGCTTGCAGACTTTAAAAGGGTAGCATAACCCCCAGAAGCCCAGCCTGAGAAAGTCTGTATGAGGAGAAGTTCAGGAGCATGTGAAATCTCATGTACTGAGAATGATGTTGATCTTGTACCACCTCATGTGCTTCCACTGCTGTCCCAACACTTTTCCTGCAGGAATCCACAACTTACTGTGCACTTTACCACTTCCCGTACCTCAAATTTCTGGCAAGATCATGTGCCACAACCTGGCTGTACATGAAGTCACCAGTGAAGAGAAGCCTTCAGCCCTGCACTGCTGGGCATGTCTTGCCTCTGAAGAAGGCTACTCAAGCCATTACTAACCAAGTCAAGCTCTAGCATGGAAGAGGTTAGCTGGAGAGAAGCTAAATCTGCTATAGCATAAGGAAGGCCTGAAATATGCTATTTCTGAGACTACATTGATGGGAGGGCTTCTAAGAAGCCCTATGATCAGCATTCAAAGTGGCATTTGCAGTGAAGAATGAATTTAATTATTTAAAAATCTTTTCTGTCACTACAGAGACTAAGATGCTACTACAAAGACAAGGCTGAGGTGTAGACTATGATATCCCCATTGGAAGGAACCAGCTTTGGCAGCAAAGCAGAGGGTTCCCTGTAGCCTAAAGGGAAAATTTGGCTAAACATAGTATTACCAAATCCAGCTGCATCAGACTCAGTTTTAAGACTGTGGCCACGTTCAAGCTTGGCACTACTGCAACACTTCACTTTAGTTCATCCAAAATTCACATCAGCATTTCTCCAACTCAGTGCACTGACCTGGAGAACTGTGTCTGTGTTGCATCTCTCTGGCACATAGCAACTTGCTCAAGGTGATTCACAGTCACATAAAGCTGTGTTCCCAGACACAACAGTCAAGATGCTTCCTTAAAACCTGCAGAAACAAGCCCATTTTCACAGCTCTTGTAGCTGTAGGTTTTGCAGCACATCAGCTGTGCTCCCTAGGAGAGCAGAGATTATGTCTGGCCTTGACATCTGCTCTGGGTTGTAACCAAGCTCTCAGCTTTCCAAACTGCTTCTTCTTTTCATTCTGCTCTTTTATTAGGGCAAACTTTAAAATATGTGCTTTATTGATATTTGTTTTATCCAATGTTTATTCCACTGATTGATTCCAGCACTTCCAATTAAAAACAAAATATGCTTGTCTAAACTATTAGAAAACAATCAGTCTGTGTAATATTCCAAAAGAACTGGTCATCAGCCACAAATTCATAGGCGTTATACACATTCGCATATAGAATTATTTCCTAGAACAAGAAGACAATGCAGAGAGCTGTGTTTGATGTGTGATATACAGTTTAAATTTCAAGACAGTATGGTCTGAACTGAGGATTCATTCCTACTATTCACTATGATGCTCCTTATCAGATGCTCATCCTGCATCACGCTTAAAGAAACAAAGTACCAGAAGAAATTTTATTCATCCCCCCAAAAAGTTGTGTGGAAAACCTCCTTACTTTCTTGCGAATAAAGTGTACCTTGAATGTACTCCATCCACTTGATGATGTAGAAACAAAAGACACAGAGGAATAAAAGGAAGGAGAAAGCAGGTTCTGTGCACAACTAAATATGACCATAGTGCATATAATTTAATTAAGACACTTTAATGTGCTCCTGTGTTCTTGTTGCTTAGTACCTGCATTCAGGCAATGGTTAATTAAACATGCAGCTTAACAATGGTGACTGCACCACACTTTCACAATGCTTGGTATTAAAATTTTATTTGCGACTCAACCACTCCAAAAATAATTTGCTCAGTTTTCTCATCTTGTGTAAATGCGAAGAACCATAGTCAATCCAAGAAGGTGCAATGTTTATGATTTTTAATACTGGGTAAGACCAAGAAGAAATAAACATATTGAGAAAATACAAGATGACTCTTTGGACATCAGCCATATAGGAAGAGAATAGCCTGTGGGCTGTATCTCATTATTGTATTTAATGTAAAATAAATAAGTAAATAAATAAAAGGGTTGAAATATGCCTAGGTTGGAAATGTAACAACTGCTTCACAATTCATAAATGATGAACAAAATACTTCTTTTCTTCGTCTGCTGAAGATATTTTAAATACTGTTTGGATTACAGGATGTGTTTAGTTTGGGGGGTTTTTGTATGAAAATGGCACATGCCAGCTGGAATGGCTGAATACACATAGCTGAGTCCACAGTGTAAATAAAACCCATAGCTTCTTTCTTCTCTTTGCTTCTGCCCCATGAGCAAAGACAGACCCAGGCCTGGTTTGTGTAAGTGGACTATTCTGCAGCTTGCTTGCTTGCTGTTGAGTCTGTCATCGTCATACTGAGTACACCTATACCCACCAGCATCTTCACAAGCTTCCCTACGAAACCTTCTAGGACATTTACTGACACAACATCATCAAGAAGACTCTTTAGAATGCATCTCATTACAATGTATAGAAAGGTTATTGTTAAATGATTCACTTTGTTAGTACATTAAGTGGCCATATATTCAATCCCAGGCAATTAACTGACCAACACAGTCAATTATCTAATAATAAGCCTAGACCCTTCAAGACTTCCAACTAAATTAAAGGGTCTCCTGCAGAAGAAACAGAGTGGCCATAAAACTCTCTGTGACTTAACACTGTTAGAGGAGTCCAAACATTTCCTGACTCCATTTGGAATATAGATTTTTTATTTTCTTCACAAATGACCACAGGAAGCAGGTTATATCATTTTAATTACTGCTGATGCTGCTCAGGGGTTCTGAGAGCAAACCAGTAATTCCGAAAACAGGTCTCTTCTTTTATGTAGCTCCTCTTCAGCAAGCCTTCTATTCCCACACTTAAACTCTCCATCCACCTTATATGCTATCTTTTTTAAGGAAGCCTTGTATCTTGCCCTAAAACACTTTCATTCTCTCCCTTCTCCTGTCTCAGTTAGTCCTCCCCCCATCATTAACTACAAAGTCCAGATTGTGAGACTCACAGGCTAATGGAATGTCTAATGCAGAGCAGCTGTACATTTTTAATGCAAAAGGGGAAAAATAAAGGCAGCATATGGTTTTATGTAATCTTCCTATGAATTTTTAACTGAGCGTCCTAATTCATGTCGGACAGAAAGAGCTTTTTTACTGTTCCTCTGTGGTTAGAGCCTGCTAGCATGAAGCATGCATTACTTTAAAGCCAGTGAGTGCAGGTGAGATTGCTCTGCAGTAGATGCTGGTGTGAATGGCATTTGTTTACTGTTGATGCCTTTAATCATGACAATTCAGTGGCTGGAAAAACAAAGGGATGTATGAGCAGGATGGATGAATCGGTCTCCTCTGGACATGACTGATCTTGAAGCTTTTGTTCAGTTCTGCATAATCATCATAAAAATAGGAAGTGCCATAACAGCTTCTTGCCCTTCTTTTCCTATAAAGAGCTCATGAAGTCAAAAAAGAGAGGAAGACAAGATGACAGGCAGGCAGGAAGGAAGGCAGGCGGGAAGGCAGGAAGGCAGGAAGGCAGGAAGGCAGGAAGGAAGGAAGGAAGGAAGGAAGGAAGGAAGGAAGGAAGGAAGGAAAAGACAGAACTTTTTTTTTTTTTAAAGTCCATTTTCAAGGCTCATATGTGTTGACTCTGCTCCCTGACCTATCATACGTCAATATGCAGAGCACCAGAATGTTTAAATTTCTTCAGTCCTAAATGACATTCATTTTCTCCCTACATGACTATTTCCATGAGAGGAACTTCCTAAAGGTAAGGTAAACACAGAGATAAATGATCTAAGAAGTTTGTGGAGTCTTCATCAAAGGAAGTCTTCAAAACAAATTACACAAACATGCACCAGAAATAGCAGAGATAAAGCTGATCCTGCTCTGGAGTTTTTTGAACCTCTTTCAGACTTATGATCCTATGATTCCTCTGTAGCCTCAGAGCTGACCAATGCAGGTTCCTCTGTTTCTTAGCTATTACCCTCTAACAGCTGCCACATTAAACTGATCTCTCACATCTATCCATTTTTTTTGCTTCCAATTTCCCTCCTTCCCTAGTTTGTTGGTCACTCTATTTTTCTTATGTTATATATAAGAACTCTCTGCTTCCCCTTTTTTCCTTGCCAAAGTGGATATCCTCCCTTTCTAACGTATCATCTCCACTCCTCATATTCTTCTTTTTCAGAAACTTGTGGAACTCAAAAGTGTTTTAGGAAGGAGACCATTTTACAGGTGAAGAAACAAAATTGTAGAGAAAGGGAGTAGACAGGCAGGAAAGAAGCAAGGCTGCCATGCCAATTAGAAATCCAGTAGGCAATGAATTGTGTTATCCATTAAAGATAACCTGCTGTAGTCTTCTTAGAAAAATGGACTGGGGAGCAGAGGATATAGGGTGCGAAAACCTAATGAGTAGATGAAGAGACCATTTGTAATGGTGTTGCCATTCAATAGGGTTGATACATTCCCTGACCCCAATTATTGGCCAAAAATTGTCTTTTCTTACCCGTAACAGTCTTCCTGAGTCCATACATATTTATGTGCCAATAGTAGTTTCAGTAAGATGGTGTGGGGGGTAAAGCAAAGAAAAGGGGTAAAAGTTTTTCTCCTGGATCTTAACAATTCATTGCAGAATTAGGACATGCTTTCAAGTTCATTTATTCTGACTGGAAAATCTGAGAATCTTTTCCTTTTTAAACAAAGGGATTTTTGTCTAATTATCTGACTGTGAAAGTTGAAGAATCCCAAATGTGGTTTGACTAGCAATAAGATTGCTAACATTATCAACATTGAAACCTTTGAAAAGAAACTCCTGCTTCAAAATTAGTCTTTGTCCTATATCACACTATGTAAAAACGTTTTATCCACCTACTATGGAAAAAGTGAGTAACATTAGAGAGATTTGGTTCCTATTTTCAAGCCACGATGGGTTATCTGGAACTGTTTTCTAGTGCTGCCTGCAATCTCATATGGAGAGATCTCCTGTGACATCCATAGCACTGTGCCATACACTCCAAGCACCTTCATTTTCTCCCTCAAGGGACCTCACTTCCCTTTAAAAATCAATTGTTATCACACATGAAGATCTACATATACATGTTTAAATTATAAATGTAAATGAAGATGCAGGCCCATGGAATTGTGCCTGAAGAGAAAGAAAGCTATTACTGACTTAGATCTAAAAGCTGGATTACATTGCAAAGATGTTGCTGCTCTTGCCAATATCTTGCCTTGGGGCTTACTATGGACTTGGCTCTTGTTTGTTCAGTTATGTAAGACTGGCACTAATGCAGCAAAGCCAAACAATTCTGAAGTTACTCTGCACTTGCAGGAGAATGACATTTGCCATATAGTCATGGGCTTCATTCAGCCAGGGATGGTCAAGTATTTCTAGAGACAAGAAGAAAAAGGGAGCATTTAATGGGCAGGCTACAGTGCTTGGGTGCAATCAGCTTGGCTGCTTGAAGAAAGAAATGTATAATAATCCACTGTAACTGATCCAAATACTGAGTCCAATGCCTTAT
The DNA here is from genome assembly GCA_013397375.1 of Toxostoma redivivum. Taxonomy (NCBI): domain Eukaryota; kingdom Metazoa; phylum Chordata; class Aves; order Passeriformes; family Mimidae; genus Toxostoma; species Toxostoma redivivum. The sequence continues at coordinate 322,978 of VXBI01010443.1, read as the reverse complement.
TCAAAGGCAGATAGAAACAACCAGAACACACCTTTTCTAATCTAATATATTTAGCAATGCATTCTGTATATCTGACTTGAAGATCTTCATGAAACTCACATTTCTTAGGACTTTTATTTTAAATAGAGCAAAAAATTGGATATTTTCTGTCCTGCTTTTATGAAGAAAATCAAAACTTCTCTCTTCTGGCTGGCATAGCCACTAAGAGAAACTAATTTAATCTCAAATATTACACAAACTCATGAGAGCATTCACCATTACAAAGCCAACATTTTGCCTACCACAAATGAGGTGACAGTAAAGACAAAAAATGCAAACATATTTTTTGTGAAAAGTGACAGGGTTTTATTTCTTGTCCTTTACATGGTCCAAAAATATATTTGAAGTGTTGGAGGAAAACACTTGGATAAGGTTTTATGCTGAGCTTGGCTGTGCATTCTCTGCCACTCACCTACCTAATTATTTTACCTTACCATCGTCTCTTTCCCATCATATGAAATGGACTAGTATTCCTTATTTATACGTAAAGCACTTTGAGACCTTCTAGTTATTTACAGTCTGAGTGTAAGAGATGTATAGAACAACACTAAAAACTTAACCACAGAGGTAGGGAAATAACATGCCTTATATTATTCTTGTTTTTGAGGCAATATTATTTCTTGCAAAATGTGTTTTCACAGCACATCTCTCCTCCCCACCTCATTTTCTGCAGCGTGCAGATATTCTGTTCCACTCACAGATTCTCTGGTGCTGGCCATGTAGAAGATTGTGTGCCACAGAGACCTGAGAACTCTAGAATGCAGGACAGATCAGGATGGAAACCTCTGCCTACAAGATGCTAATGAAAAAAAGCTTAGTAAGTAATAACAATAATAAAAGGATTATTTGGAAAACCCTAATCATGATGAAAGTTGCCATTATTTTTTAATTGGAATGATAAACCTGTTGGGATTACCCTGAAAATGCTCCTTGTCTAAGATTAAAGTGCAACCATTTTTTATACTATGAATACGATAGTTTACCAGTTGTGTATCTTTGTCTTCTGGATCAGTGAATAACTGGTTCAAGCTATGGCAGGGATTCATTCATCCTTGACATCTCAATGAGTAAGGGAAGAAAAAGTCCAAAGATTTCCTGCAAGGGAAGTCTCTTCTCCCAAGACCATATTTGTCAAAAGTTTCACTGTCCATTTTCAGTCCTGCTCTGATGATCCACACAAGATCATGAGCACAGCTTTCTGGGACTTTTGCTGCATTCACAGCCACAAGTCTCATGAAGCTTAAGATATGTCAAAACAGCAGGGGTTCATTAAATGTGGTCACTGTCATAGCACTTTGTTCGTAGGACTGTAGAAGGATTCACCAATGAGGAATGACTTCCAATGGTAAACATACAAAATACAGTTATATGGTGACAAAGGTGTCTAAATAGCACACACAATTTGGGAGATGTCAGCATCTTGGAGATGAGTAAGCTAATTAAAGTGGTACAAAACACCTGGAGCATGGGGATGTATTTAAGAAATGGAAATACTACGATTACTAGGGAAGACATCAAAATACTGATGATAAAATAACCCATTTATCCAAAATAGGTGCCTTGTCAATAGATTCAACTGCTCAGGCTACATTTAGTTAGAATATAAAGTTATGTCTGTTAGGGAAGTTTGCCTTTCTAGCTTTAACTCATAGAGAATGTAATTCAGCTACAGCATCCAAGTGGGTTCATGAAGATTTCCTTTTTCCCCCTCCCCCCACTTTTTTTCATATTTAGTTGCTGTCTGTCCTTACAGAGAGATGAATGCACACCCACATGGCAGTAGTTACACACTCCCCTGCTAATGCTAAGGTACATTCCAACTTTTCCTATCCTGTTAAGAAAAAACACTAAGAGAAGTGCAAAAGCAGGAAGGATTTTGCAGCTTCGTGGTCCAGAGGAATATGTTTATGTTTATCCCCTTGCTGTGGAGTTTAAATGGTGCTACATTGCATCACATCCAATTGGCACTTCCCTGAACATTGAGCATTGGCTGCAGAATGCAAAGATTTCATTGCAAGATTTTTATCCATGCAGTTGGAAGACTGTTTGTGTGCACATTTCAAGTAATCCAAACTTTTTCAAAGCTCAGTTAGTAAATTATACAGATAACCATCTCAAGCCTGAGCAGAAGGTTAGGGGTCATTTTTGGGTTTTTAGGCTGCCAGGAGAGAACAAATATGACTTTCTCCAAACTGGCTTGCATTCTCATAATAAGTCCTGGTGCTTTTTATTGACTAACTGGACTATGACCCTTGAAGCCAGTACTTTGTGGTTAGAAATACACAGAAAATGGTCTGCATAATCCTGCAAAGGGTTGGGAAATTACAGATTGTTATCAATAATTACTATGATTTTTTTTTTGCCATTTACTTAGCAAAAAGACAGAAAGAGCCTGGGTCAATGGTAGTGGTTCAGGCTTGTCACTTTTCATCAGCTTAAGTGCTGTGAGCAGATGTGAATCAGGTTACAGCTAAAAGCTTTATACACTAGTATTCACAGCCAAGAGTGCATCACATTTGGTTAACTTTTCTATGTTATGATTCCTAAAAGGGAAAGGCTCTTGATGACTAAGAATCCATTTGAGGTAATGAGAGCTTACTTAAAGCTAACAGGCTCAACTCTGTTAAGGAGTACATGCAAATAACCTGAATCTTCCTGCAAGCTATGCTGACAACTCAGTAGTATCCAGTACAGAGAACGACAGTAACAAGCTTCAACCCACAGCATCATGCAGCTCATGTGAGCATCTCCACACCCTTTTAAAGCACATAAGTCACATTTGTTGATATTAATATCTACTAGATGACTATCTAATAAATATAGCACTCAGAAAAACCTGAGAATATGCATATGTATATGCATAGAAAAGGGGGCTTACTTTACTCTCTGGAATAGCTCTTTAAATGGACTCATTCCAAGACAGCTCTTCTAAATTTCCTGTCTCCATCCAACTGCTCAGTTAGCTGGAAAAAAGTAATCATGCTTAGAAGATAAAGCATTCTTGTATATTTTGGGATGCAAATTCCCATTTTGCATTTGGAAGTGTTTGGAGACTGGCTGAAAGAACATCCATCTGCTTGCTTGCCAGAGCAAAAGGAGCTCAATACCTGTTATTAAGTCTTACATGTCATTTCCCAAGTTTGTTACATTCAACTGGGGTGGCAGAAGGGCACTAGTCAACACCTTCTTAGTTTCAGTTAATTAGATGACCTAATTTTTAACCATGTTTTGACATGGGGATCTGTGGGTACACAAGTCATGAGTCTAACATGGTAATATTATGTTTTAAAGTGGTTCAAGACAAGTAAAATGAATTTGGGATGATCTTTAAAGTCCTTTCCAATGCAAATGTTTCTAAGGTGCTATCAGGATGAACCTAGGTCAGCACCGCAGACATTGTTTTTGTTATCTGGCATATTCTTCCCACTCCAACATAAGAAATCATCCAGTCTGTGCACAGACTTGCAGAAAGGTATGGAAAAAATACAATTTTTTTTTTTTTTGTAAAACAATATGCAGTCTGTATTAGCAGTCACATTTTAGAAAGCTCCTGACTGCAGCTGTCAAGCAAGAAATGCAAATAACAACTCTATGCTGGCTTAAAAGTAACAGCTTTCTAAAACCCTGTTGTCTGTATGGTTTCCATGTTTCTTGTCTTTTAGTAACTCTATCCTGCCATAAGAAAAGTGTCAATTGTCTTCCTGTGCAAATCTCGGATTAATGATGTAGAGAACAGATGCACTACAGAAGCAACAGACAGTAACATTTTTGCTTAACATACTAAGTTGTAGATAGGGTTTGAGACTGAATGTATAAAGTAAAAGAGAAAGAGACAAGGTTTCAAAAAGAGCCTAATGGTTCATGTTCTGTTCTGCCCACTATGTAGAAACCTGAATAATGACGACAGCAACTATATACATGCACAAATGCACACAAACAAAAAGAAAGAAATTAAGCAAAATGTTTGGGTCTGTTGAAAAGATGCCACTAGGAGAGCTATGGCAATTATTGGCCGTGATCAAGGTTTCATCATATATTTTAACTGCTAATATCTGGACTGGTTCCAGTTTGTACTCTAATCCTATTGCCAAATCTGCTGATGCTGTAGAGAAGCCTGGTATATCTCAGGCAATCTGAATGTGAGCAAAGGCAGCAAGGAAAGATTAACAGCATCAAAGGTAAATTCTCAAATAAAACCAGCAAGTAGAACAGGGTTAAAAATCCCCCATCTTCATGATTTGAGTGGGACACTGACCACGATGTGGAGTCAGAAAAAATAGCAGGAGCCATGGTGAAGTATAAATCATTTTGTTTTCTTCTGAAGTGTGTAGTTTCATTTCAGCTCTAGTAAGGAAGGGTGGATAAAGGGCCAGATTCAGACACCTGAAATTAAACCTCCACAGGAGAGGCAGGTGTCTTTCTACACTTCAATTACAGTCAGAGGAGACCTAATCAGCACAGTCAGTGGAGTCTAGAAAGCCATATGGCTGGTCAAACGCAGGTGTCTATCTCAGGGTCAGATAAATAGCCCTCTAGGCTTTATTGTTTGCATTGAATAAATCAAGTTTAAAAGGAACTTTGCCATCTAGCTCACAATTTGATTCACAAGACACTAAAATTCTGGTTAAATGTGCTGTGTTTCTTTTAGTATCTGTATTTATTTTGATGTGGCACTTCCAGGTCATGTGCATGCCTGTATTAAGATGAAGCAGTGAAACAGCTCAGGCTGTTTCTGTAATCATAGCATGGGGCTCCTAGGAGCTACTTCTACCAGAACAAGGAGGTGTGGGGATTTACCATTTAGCTTTGATTGCTACACAAAGTTGGGCACATATCAGGAATTTAAGTGTCAATAAATTGACAACAACAGCATATCTGAGACCATACAGCACCTTCCAACACCTAAAGGCAACAAGAAAGCTAGAGAGGGACTTTTGAAAAGGTGTAGAGGGACAGAACAGGAGTTAATGGCTTTAAATTTACAAAGGGCAGGTTTAGAGTGGGTTTAGATTAGACATTAGGAAGAAATTCTTCACTATGAGGGTTGAGAGGCACAGGCACAGGCTGCCCAGAGAAGTTGTGGATACCCTATCTCTGGAGTTGTTCAAGGTCAGTTTGGATGGGGCTCTGAGCAGTCTGGTCTAGTGAAGGTGTCCCTGCCTATGACAGAGTGGTTGGAACAAGACGGTTGTTAAGGTTCCTTCCAAACCATTCTAGGATTCTACAGTTTCTCTAAACCAGCACTCTCACTGGGTTATTACAAGTGCCTCTGTCAATATTACAAGGCAGCCAAAAACTGCACACTGCCTTGATTGCTGTGCAAATGCAGTTTTTCAGGAAGATAATAAGCAATACATTTTTGCCAAACTGAAAAACATTTCACACATTTCTCCATTCCTCTCATTCTGATAATGCTCACTCTCTCCTTCATACTCATCTTCCAGCCTATTATACTTTAATGAAATTCCTCCCATGCATACTTACAGATATACAGATCTGAGATAGTAAACCAAGGCCAGTGCAATGAAAGTGGAGTACTGAAATACAAGTGCCTCTCCAAAATTTGTAGCAAACATGTAACACAATCAATAAAACCCATTTTACAACAATCTAAACCCTATTTATTGTATGTTAAAGGTTATTTTATTCAGTTGTTTTTTTCTTTTCTAGAGAAATCTCTTTGTAAAGAACAAAAAGCAGCAACTTCTACTAAACAGATATTATTCAAAATAACCTGCACTCACAGCTTTTCATCTTTCCTCACCTTGAATCAGAAAAATCTCAAGTGGGAGCATATTATGTCCAAACAGATTGCCTGACCTCGTCTAGAACAGTATACCAGGAGGAAATGAATGGAAATTGTCTTTATTTTTCATAAAAGCTTATTCTGTCCTTGAACAAAGTGTTAACAAGGAAACATTATCCTCAATTAAATTGTTTATTTCTGTGAAGTCTCCAGGCCAATGCATTTTGTTATTGATTATGTGGAATCAAAGGCAGCATTTTTACAGAAGACAGAAAGGGCCAAAATTTTATCCCAAACTGGTCATTTCATTGACACTTAAATTCCTGAAATGTGCCCAACTTTGTGTAGCAATAAAAGCTAAATGGTAAATCCCCAAACCTCCTTGTTCTGGTAGAAGCAGCTCCTATGAGCCCCATACTATGGTTACACGAATGTAGTAATTGAGAGGAGAGATGAAATCGCAAGAGTTCCTGCATACAAACCTGCATTTAAATCACTAAAAAGCAGAAATACTTTCTCCAGCCAATCATTTTTGTGCTCTATTTCTTCCAAGGTACTTTTATAAAGGAGGTCATGTATGCCCCTTTTGCTATGACATGGAGCCCAATAAACCTGGTGAGTAGTAACACAGCAGCAATGACATTGTTAGTGTGAATAATCAGCTTGCAAAACACAACTTTCTTCATGGCATCAGTTCCAATGGTTTTAACAACCTTGTTTTTCCACTGACATCAGTGTATGCTGAGGAGGTGTGAGAAAGAGAGCAAGAAGTGGGCAAAGTCTGGCCAGTTTGCCAGAACAGCACCACAGAGTATAAGATATTTGCACATGTCTTTTTGACTAAGTAATTTCACACCTGTCACAGGAGAGAGTCAAATGCAATTCTTAAATCTTTGATATACCCTGAGGTTCCATCACTTCATCTCTTCTGAAACACAAAATTGTTCCTTTCTCATTAATTGTCCTTTACGCAGAGAGTTTTCAATTAAATTGGGAGTAGTGTTACACTCCTTACTTTGTGATACTAGCCCCTAAAGATTAATAGATTGCTCGTAATTTCTCAATTGCTGTCTGTGTTCTATTACACTCTCATCATTTGTTCTGATTATGAGACCAAACCAGAAAGTGCCTCACAGAGAGTGGCAGTAGGCATCTGGATCCCCGAGGGAGCTGTTTTGGAAGAAAGAATGGCTAACTCAGTCTGAATGCAATGACAAAACTGAAGTGATTGCACAGAAGCCTACAGCTCCATGGAGGATGCAATCCAAACTTAGGTTGAATTTACTAACTCCTAAACAATGTCATCCAACAAGGTGTTTTTGTGCACAGTCAGCTCTGTGTGCTTCCGAGTCAGTGTGAGGGTTTGCAGTAGTGTCAAAAAAGAGACTCAAAAGAAAATAAAAACTTTATAATTTTAGGAAAACCTTATTTTTAAAACCGAGTCTTCGGAAAAGGCATCATTAAATAATGTAATTGGAATATGTTTGCTTGAAGCAGTCATTTTGTGGCACTAACCTGTTATACTTACTACCCTGCTTTCATCATTCTTGTTTCATACTTGCCCTAGTAAATACCATACAGGTGTCCTAACAGCTTTGCTAAGATTAACTCTGTGCTCTGAAATATTACAGATTTCAGGAAAAAAAAAGTATGGTTTTATATTCACAATCTTGTCACCATAAAGAGTTTTATTCGGGACGTTAATAAAGATAATTCATCCTTTAATCCTCTTGTGTTTTTGAAAATAATTTTCCCTATAATAATCTCTTGCGGGGATCACATCTGCTGCCAAAGCCCCAGTCATGTCCACCATCATCAGTGGTCCCCTTCAAGGCTCTGAAAGACCATAGTTATCTGACATAGCTCATGAGCAGTGATGTTCTTTATAACATCTCTAACTTGTTTCCAGCAAGACAACGGTTTATTGGGAAATAGTCCACGTTTTGATGTTTTTGTCCTGTGAGCTCTGGGGCCTCTAGTGCAAGATAGCCATGGACCTGTTCGACCGAGTGCAGAGGGGGGCCATGGATGTATCGGAGGGATGCAACAACTCTCATGAGCACAGGCTTAGAGAGCTGGGGGTCATTCAGTCAATTCTCTCCAGGAGAAGAGCTTGCTCTGGGAGAGACCTTATTGCTACCTTTCAGCACTTAAGGAGGCTTATAAGAAAGAGATAGACTTTGTTCCCCCTTCCTCCTCCTTTATCTTAGTTTTTATTGTTGAGCAGGGCTCATGTGATATGGAATATCACTTTGGTCAGTTGGGGTCAGCTGTCCCAGCTGTGTCCCCTCTCAAGAACCCAGACTACTGGTGAGGGGAAATACAGGAGAGACTGCCTGGATGCTGTAGAGCATAGCCCAGCAGTAGTCAAAGTACTGGCACTTTATCAAAACCATTCTAGATGCAGCACTCTTAGGCCTGCTAGAGGAAAAAGTATCTCCACTCCAGCCAGACCCAATACAGAATCCAGGATTTTTATTTCTGGTATTTTAAGTTTTGGTCCATCTCAATTAAAATCGGTTAGAAGTCAATTTCACAGCTGTTGGTTTTTAAGATCTCACAAAAATGATAATTCACTGCTAGGCAATAATTTACTTCAGCACAGCAATTCCCAGGATAAAGCTGACACATTTTTAAATCTCTCTCACTCTCCTTTCCTCATATCCATCCTTCTGTAAAACAGGGCTGGGGAAAGGACAAAGATCTTTTTTCTTGAGAAGTATGGGAAGGAAGAAAACTATGGATCTATCTGTTTAACTCACTCACAGCCACATCTCACTGAAATTAGTTTCTAGGTATAAGGTGAACAGGAGATGTCTGTGCCTTGTCCATTGAAATTTGAACCCTCCTTTGTGCTTCACTTTGCCTACTCTAATGGAACCTCACGGAAAGATGAGTATTGCCTGAATGCAAGACATTCCAAGACTGAGCTTCAGGTTTTTTAAAAATACGAAATCTCCTTTTTCTTGCTTAAATATTAGGGCTATATTTACATTCTGAAACATATCCTAAGCACCCTCCTGATGGATCAGAACAAGATTGGTCCTCTGGTGAATTTTTTTTTTTAAATAAAGGTTGAAAAAATTGTGCTCAAAACCTTAAGACACATTTTCAAGTGGATAATTAAACCCTATTGCCCCTATGGTGGGTGGCCTTAAGTGCAATCTGGTTTTCAGTACAAGTCTATTTAATATATTGTATGTTATTTCTTTCAGATTTATTTGGTTTATACTGGACTGCATAGAATTGAAAATAGATAGGGTAATAGGCATTACCTAAAGTTAGGTACTTGGATTGCTCACAGGGGTGAGAAAGATGGGGAAGAGGAGTATTTCACCCTGGACCCCCAAATCCAGCCAGAGGCTGCACCTGGATGTCACATTCAGTAGTGTGATGCAGAGCATCTCTGGAATACAGCCAAGAGAGGGATGCTGTAGGTCTTGGTTTACTTCTCTGAGGAACACAGGAAGACAGGCCCAGATCTAGTGGAATTCAATTCATACATCTTTTTAGAGCAAGTCTAAGTCCACCAGTGCGAAACTTGAACTTGAATCATTAACTCAGCTGGTATATTACTGACTTCTGGTAAATCTCAAGCTTATCTTTCCTCTGGGACAAAATTCAGTTTATTTGTATAGCAGTAGCAAAATGATGCCTTGATCTCAATTAGGTGCTAACGTTATATGAACACTCTCATCTGTAATAACCACAGTCTACAGAGGCCTGACAAAGGGTCAGGTAAAGAGAATTTGGATTTAGTTGAATCCTGATAAAGCTCTGTTTTGAACATCAGGTCTAAGCATTATCCAAGTTTACCTTCCCTCTCCTAAAGACCATGCTTTCAACACTAATGAATTAAAACAGCTCCCACAAAGCTAGTGGGATTATGCATGTACAGTACTAACTGATAATTGAAGCACATTCATTTTTTTCAACATTATTTTCACATCTTTTCCCCAATGACTGGCTCCCACTTATTTCTACATAAGTTATTAAAGTAGATCATATGCCATCTGCCTTCAACCTTACCCTCCATTACCTACGTTTGAAATGGTTAGTTTTGAAGAGGTCTACAACTGTAATTAATGTATTCCCAGTCATCTACTTAACGTGGAGGCAGCCTTTGTTTTATTTTGTACAGCATTCTCTGTATCAAGCTAAGTTTTGATACAAATTATCAATTACTGTACCCCAGTGCATGACTAGCAAAGTACTTTTACATCAAGAGACTTGAATGACACAGTAGAAACATTTCTCATATACTCCTGATGTGGACAAACATGCCTTTAACTGCAGCCCACTACTAAATTTAAAAAAAAAAGCACCATTTCAAAGAGTCAAACATCTGCCCAATTCCAAAGGACAGCATCAGAGCACTTAAACAAAAACACAGCAGGGAATTTAATCATGAGAAAACAGAAGTGAAAGAAGGTTTTGTATGGGCAGAGCTAGTTTTAGTTCTTTCATGGCAAAAATAAAGGGGTCAGAGAGATCAAGAGGTCACCCATTCATGTGTTAAAAAAGAAAAAAAAAAAAAAAAAAGAACAAAAAGGACTTTTCTATAATCTACTATGCAGTGCTAGGAAATGTCCAGATCAGGGTTTCTCCACCCTGTATTCTACCCACCTTTAAGGATAAAGAAAACAAAATCCTTGGTCTTCAACCTCCCAGCCAGCTTTTATCATAATCCATATTATTTGCAAAATAGACTGGAGGTGACTTATGTGGTGACCTCTCAGCACAATTCAAAACGAGTCTTAATGAACTAGGGTAATTCATTCCTCTGGCAGAGCTTATAAGATAAGGCAAGACTGCACTGGTGGGCTCAGCAGACTGAAATGTTAATCTTTTGTAGTCCCTGCTCCAGAGGACCCCCAGGTCAAATCCTGGTGCTGCCGAGAAGTAGAAATGCCTTTGTTTGGGGTTGGAGAAGCATGGTTCTTGATTTCAGTGCTGCCATTCACTCTGCAGAATGTAGTGTGCGTGTGTGATAGTAAAAACAGCCTGTAAAGTTATTTAAAACCATACAACAGAACTTTCTGTTGAAAGGCAGAGAACAAAGGCTTAAAATAAGAAAGAAAAAAAAAGGAGAGAGGAGTATTTAAGGAGTCTGAAACAAAAGAACAATAAGGCTGCGGTCCCAACCTGTACTTCTGGCCTTTGTCCTCCTATCTGGGTCATAAAAATCCACTGTGACATTGCTTCAAGAGTTAGAAACGCCAAGTGTAATGGCTTTGATTATTCATTAAAACACAGGAATGCATACCATTTCATCCAACAGTAGCAGCAAAAGTATGATTTACCATATCAAATGTGATAGGAGGTAAACATCTCTCATTTTCTCTCTTCCCTGCTCCTAGATAAACTAGCTGCTTCTGAACTCCAATGTACAGGACAGTCACTGGGATTTCTTCCTTTGAATCAGTAAAACAGAGGTGTTGAGAAAGATAAGGATCTATTTAAAGTTACAGAGGAAAAGTAAGGAGCAAAAAGTTGATCTGAAATTCCCAGATTCCAAGTTCCTGCCCTAGTTTTCCTGCTTGTGCTTTTCTTTCTCTTGGCCCTGGTAGCATTTGCAAGACAGCAAAACCAGTGAAAAGGTCTTTGGAGATCTGACCAAAAAAAAAAAAAAAAAAAAAAAAAAAAAAAAAAAAAAAAAAAAAAAAAAGGGNAAAAAAAAAAAAAAGCAAGGAGAAAATTATAAATTGTATAAATTGCAGGCCTGAATGTAAATGGAGTTAGTAAGTAAGGTCTAGGAGACTTCCTCAGGAAAAAGGGAGTGTACATACAGTTAGAAAAGAGTTTTAAACTGAATAAATGGTTTGCTACACTCTCTTTTCAAGAAGATAGCAAAGTGGAGGTACACAGGAAATAGAACTTCTCTAATACTGTAATAGCAGACTCTAGACTGCTGGAAAATTATATTTAGGTGGAGAAAATATACCTCAGAACTGCTCATAAACATCCTGACCTCAGCAAGTTCATCCTGGATGTGGCACATTTGTGGCCAGCAAACCACCAACATGCCACACCCAGCAAACCACAAATGTGCCAAACCAGCAGAGACCAGCCTCCGGGCCAAGTCCAGGACTAGAGTCAAAAGACCAGGGAAAAATCTTGATTTCTCTTAAGTCATAGTGAAATTTCTGCTATACTGTAATCGGGTTGAAATGCTGGGCTGTGGGAATGTGTAAGATGGAAATGTGTGGTAGGAGCTGCTTCAAACTACTGATAGATTTCTGAATTTATTAGAAAATTATTCTGGTATTGAGAACTGCAGCTAGACTTCCTTTGTGGTCAGGGGTAATGAAGGACCAGTTCTGAGATCCTATCAGTACACATTGCTTGAAAGAATTGTTTCTTTCTGTTTTTTTCCTTTTGTTCTTCTTTCCATGTTGAACTTGAGACTATTTGAATGATGAGCCGCACAAAACACAATTAACTGCTATGGAAACTACTCCATTTTCAGTCCAATGTGATCAGATCGCACGTTATTATTGTTGTTGTTACTATTATTGCTATTAATTTTTAGAAGTAGAGTATGACTAATGCACCTATGGATTTTTGTTTGGATATTGTATGGCATGGAAAGGCAATTTGGCTTTAGTTATAATGTTACATTTTTCACCTTGACCTAATTTCTGCAAAGGAGGAATGAGAGAAAGGTTGTTTCCAGACAAGAGGCCATTCAGGGGTGCAGTTTGAACAGGGATGAATGCCACATCACATCACAAAGTCCACAGGATCCTCTCAGTGGAAACCTCAGTGAATAGCCATGATCTCTCATGCAGGTGCTTGGAGTGGCTAACTAGGACAGCAGGTACAAGGACCATGACAGAGTGCAAAGAGCACTCGCCTCCAGAAAAAGTTCCTCCAAATTTAGTGCCAATAATCTTACACCAGTGTATCCTGCAAACACATTGCATCTCTGTATGCATTCTTGACAAATAGGAACAAGATTTTAAAAATAATTCTTCTTTGTCTTTTCCATCTCATATTATTATTTCTTTTTTACTCCCTTGCACAGCTCACAGACTTCCCAAGCCTGGTCCTACAATCAATTCATCAATGGAGATACAAGCAAGACTGGAAACCGAACTTGAGTGCTGTATTAAGAAGACTCACCACTTTACTTCTGGGTAAATAAAGCTAAATGTGGTTAGATTTTGTGCAACAACAAGGAGGTGTGATTTCAACAAGTTGATAATTTTCTTTTGCGGCTAAGCATTTGAAGAATATTTCTGCTGTGATTCCAACTCGTGTCAATGCAAGCTAGTCACCTAAGTCTGAAGAATACTTCTGCTCTGAAGGCTGCATTCCTATAAAATTATAGGGAAAGCATTTTCTTCTTAATTTTCATTAATTTCTTTAAGTTGAATCTGTAATGACTTTTATCAAAAAAGAGAAAAGAAAGTACAAAATAATTCCTGCCATGAAGCCATATACTTGGTAAGCTCAAATAAAATATACAGCTATGTTATCACAGAGTAAAGCCCTATAATTATACCCATTCCTTTATTTCCTACAAGTTTGCACATTGCAATCCACTAAACCAAAAGGCCAGATCACTCAGCTACCTAGATCCCTTGAAGTCTACTTAGCCAAGGGTGAAATTAATTGAAATTCAATGGTCATATGCTGATTTACAAGTAGAAGATCTTTCTCAGAATACCATAGAAGTCTCTTTTGCTTTTGAATGGATGAGTGATTAGATTTAGATTAGAGAACTTATATAAACATAGAAAGATAAACAGTTGCCATGGTCTTTTCTTAGATCATAAAAAATAATAGGATTCAGAGTTAGCTTTTTAAAAAGAAAAATCTTCAGAAAGAAAAATAAAGGAGCATCTTAAGCTGCTGTCACCACACTCTGAAGTGCCCACACAATAGGTTCACTTCAGAGTGAAACCAGTTCTCCTTTTGGTTCATTTGCTGACATTGTCTGATGGGCAGCTTTGCTCTTTGCAAAGAATGGTTCAGAAATCCTGAGTGAAAGGTTCAGAGCTGGACAGAGCAGACAATCATTCATCCGCTTCACAACCACAAAATTCAGGCACCTATGTGGCTTGTGAGCAACTGAAAACCAGGATGTGAAAAAGGCTGCTTGCTCCTGGAGCAAGTGTCTGAACTTGGACCCCTAGAAGTATTTAACCAGAAATCTGCCTAGAGGGTCTTTCTGCCATTTGCCTTTTCTGCTTCCCTCTGTCTCTGAAAGGGTTTCTTTTTGATGAATGATTGCTATCTGCCACTACTCCCCTTTAGGTGAAACTTTATGCCCTTTAAACAGCATTGACTGCAAAGACCAGGGAGTAAAATAAAAGAAAGAGAGAAAATACCTCTGTAAGGAAGCATTGGAAATCCAAGAGAGCAAATCTGGGTCTTGTTCACTGATTAGTTATTGAAAACATAAGACTTTGCCTTAAACACCCCTGAAGCATCACATTTAATTTCTGCCTGACTAACCAGTGGAGGAAGATGTCAAAACAGTCGCTGCCTTAACAGGGACACATTTGTGACCAAATAAAGAGCTATCTCTGGATACCAGGGTTTTGTGTGAGCAGAGCACTTATACAACATCTGAGTATCTGGGCTGCTGACCCAAAAGGTAAGGTGCAGTCTGTGCCTCTGTGCTCATGTGTCTACCCTCCCTTACTCAAACACCTTAACAGAAAACACTGTCCCTGACAAAAAGTTAACACGGATGTGGGAAGCTCAGAATACCAGGATCTTGAAGTGAGCTATGGTCAAAAAGCTGTTGGCAAATATGTGATTTAAAAAAAAAAAAAAAAAGGCTTTGAGCATTAAATCTGCTTATAAATGTCTAAGGTCCTCTCTCCCTCAGTAAAAAAAACCCAAAAAACCAAAACAACAACAACAAACACCCCAAAAAAAAAAAACCACCAATTGGGTTTCTCTTGAGTGAAGGCTAACAAAATGACAAGCAAAGTCAGCGGGACTTGGCGTTAATGTGCCCAAATGACTGATCTCACTAGCAAAATCAAATTTTGTTCACTATTAAGTTGCTGGGATCAGCTAAGAATGATGAGCTAGGAGCTAGACATTCCATGAAGAGCCAGTATTATACAAACCCATGTTTTCATTACAGAACCTCAAAAAGAAAGAGTTGGATCTTTCTGCTTGTTATTCTGATCCCAGAGAGACTCTTTAGCAAGAGTGTGTCTAATACGTAGTCCCAGAAAAAAAGTTACGAACTGAAGTAACAGGAAAGCTGTTGTACCACTGCTCTCCTTAGAGACAAGATAAATGGCACAGAATGCTTGCTTCCTCCCTAAGGTCCCTGCTGCCTGATTGAGGAGTCAGCTTAGTGTGTTGCCTCACTAGCTAAATTGCCACTTAGAGGAAGACACAGTTAAACGTGGTCACCACCAGAGATACGCCTCCTGTGCAGTGATGAAGTCGTCAGGTGGCCACTAGATAAGCCAGCTAAAGAGGGTCAAGAAAGCTGTCCTCCACTTGATAGCAGTATCTTAATAGCCTTCTAAAAACAGTAGGCCATCAAGTACCCAGACAATTTAATTTCACTTCTCAGCTGGAAAATAAGTACAGTACTTAGTTTCATTCAGAAAAGAGAGGGAAAAGGAGAACACATCTGCCCATTGATTCATTTGTTCACTCACTACCTGTGTTAACTCTGATGTACTGTAAGCTGCAAACTTTCAGGAAACTTTTTATGCCAATATGCAATGACAATTTACTTTGAGTATTTCCCTGATTGTAAGAGCTAAGAGTTGTAAGCTAAGAGTTGATTTTAAACTCTTAGTTTTCTTGGCTACCTTGTTATGCTATAGCAAACGTCTGGGTAGCATTCAGAGATTATCGTCTGCATAAATGTATTCCTGCTACTCTACCTAGTAGCGACACAGTTAATAACATGGATGTACTGAGTGGGCACCTCTAGTCCCTTAAGCTTGTGAAAAAGTCTGCTGCTGAGTTAGTTTTCCAATTTGACATAGATCGCAATAAAATGTGAGCCACTTACAGTCTTCTAGACTTTCTCTCACAGACACAGACACATTGTTAAATTACATTCTCTAGTGAATGGTTAAACAAAAATCCGGAGAAGGTCCAGATTTTCCTACCTTCTTCATAAATGGTTCAGGACAGACATTCTTTCATTTTGTCATTAACTGGATTGGGATGATAATTCATTATGCAAATGACAGTGTTTGGAGATTTGTGTACCTATTTTTTCAGTGTAGACTTAGAAAGTTGCCAAATAACTAAGATAAAGCAGAGATTTTCTTTCTGCCTTGCTCAATCTTCATCACAGTGGGACTGCAGTCCCAGAGTACAACCACAGTAAAGATCCCAGCCATAAGGCTCCCCACAGCAAAGCCACTGACTGCTGTCAGATTAATGTGCACTAGCACCAGAGCAACAGACAGTCTGGAGTGGCAAGAGCAAACCTGTGATTTATCTGCCAAATTTAGGATGTGCTGTATACAGTGATTTATAGAAGTATTTGAAACATCTTTTGCTCCAGTGATGCACTTTAGTCAGTGCTTTGGTATGGCTACAGCTCTTCAGCCCTGCATATTAGACTTGATAAGCTGAAGACATGCCAACAGGTCTACAATTTCATGGAGAGGACTCCATCAGTGCTGGGGATGCATGGCATTTAACCACAAGAAATAATGGTTCTTACTTGTCTTGTTGGAACTGTTTTGACTGGTCAATGAAAGTCTGTGCAGTAACTGAAAAACTTTAATAATGTTAATTATTAGGGTGATCAGAATTGTCCTTTTCAGTTTTCTAAGCTATGATATATGCTGTTTCAAATCACTGAATGTAAATGCTTTCAAATAAGACAGTCTGGAAATCCCTTAAAGTGCTCCCACCAATGCTGTACTGGCAGAGTACATATATTTTATATTCTGTGCAACTTTGCAGGCAAAAATCTCATCAAGATACCAAATTAAACTGTCATGCTGCTCTATGACTCCTGAACTGCTGGCACGCCCCAGCTGTAATGCATGTTATTAATAACACCAAGTTGTCAGGAAAACAGTTTCCAGGTCATTTTGTAAAGGCAGCTAATTGGTAACAATGAATGACAGATTACCTTTAAAGTTCTGGAAATAACTGGATGCAAACAATGCCACATGATGCAAAATATAGAGACAGATAAGATTAATACTTATTTTTGTCACAGCTGTACCTCTCACTAAGACCCTTCTAAAAAGCCAAACCAAGTATTTGCAGAGAATCTAAAGCATTCAAATGCTTTACTTCCCTGACAGGAATTAGTTTGGAGGCAGCATAGCAGGAGAATGAATAAATAATGTGGGTCACGGTTGATTATTATTGTTAATCTATAATAACTAGCTAGCCAAACATAAAGGTTAAACTTCCAAAGGTGTTGAGATACTATTCATAGATTCACATGCTTAGATTAGGACCACCAAGCTTATACTTCAGATTCCCTCTTTAATCTTTGGAGTAACAGAGGCACTGCTGGGGTATAATTCATCACATCTGCAACAGTTGTGAACAATGGCTCCTTTAATAGTGCTTCTTCCTTAACACCAAGCCTAATATAGACCAAAGTGGTCAGCATAGATGGAGACTTTGAAGTTTAAGCAAGATGAATCACATTTTTTGAGAATGAAAGCCATGTAACTGTGGTCTGTCCAAAAAGATGGGTGGAAGGGTGCACTGCATCTGCATCAGGTCAGCAAGTCTGGGAGCCAAACCATCCCAGGCTATGACTTCCCCCTTAATGGCCACAGCTTCATGAGCAGAAAAAAACCCATATAAAGCACTGTTTCTGTTGTTCATCTTATTAAACTAACCTGCTATCAATTTTGCATACTAAGGAGTAACATATAGCCCTCAGGGATCTGCCTTTCAGATGGCCTCCAGGGACAGGGCAGACACTTGGGATTTGAACATCTCCTGTGGTAAGTACTGAGCAGGATGCCTACATTCCATGAGTGCTTCTACTTTGAAGACAGGAAGGGATTTAAGCAGTACACAGGTGTAGTCATGCCACTATGCAGCACAGTGAATTTTATCCTTGGTGCCTCAACTAGTCACTTGCAAAATTATTCAGAGATGTACAGGCTATAAGGCCAGAGAGATCTGTCTCCAGCCCTTCACAACACACAGACAAAACAGCTATTCCCAAGAGGTGGATAAAGCCTTCTGAAAGATAGCTAATCTTGTTTTAAAGAACCAGAACGATGATGAGTCTAACACCAGTCCTAGCAAGGTGTTGCAACACTTAATTACCCTCACTGCCAGAGAACTGCACTTTCCTTCAAGGTTGAACTTGTTTTACTTTGTATTCCAGCCAATGAATTGTGTTATGTCTTAGTTCGCAAGACCAAAAAGACCTCCCTGTCTAAAAGTTTATCTGGGCATTGGTGCCTGCATATGGAAGCCAAGCCCTTGTCAATTTGCACTTTGATGAACAGCAGACAGTGACTGTAACCTCTGTATTGCACAGGCTGTCTCCCTGGATCTTGTTTTTGGGCATCCTTGCAATTCTCTGAAGTTTTCCTTCACTGCTCTTTAACTCAATGGAGGGGAGACAGGACAGGATGACTGCAGGGCACCCTGGGCTCAGTGCACACATGAGAGATCATGTGGGTATGGGAATGATTGACTTCCAGCGTGCAGAATGAGAACCAAGCTTGGGTTTTGCTTGGGTTTTGGCTGTTGGGTTTCACTTTGCTCTCTGAACAACCACCATCTGTTCCATCCAATCTTCATCAGGACCAGCTCTCTTCCAGCAGAACCACACAATTCTGTTTATTTTAGAGTAGATTATATGGTCTGCACAGAAATGTCTGAATTTTAACTACCTCTTTGTCAGGTTTTAACTGTATATGCTTTTTCCCCCACTCCCTGAGATCCAGTGAGTAAATTGTACGTTGGTTTTTTAAAAAGAAGTATTTATCCAGCTTAGATTTACTGCCGGACATCACTGGGTAACTTCTTGTCTTGTTTTTAAAACTAGGTTCCTGACAGGTTGAATGGAAACAGTATAAAAAGTGCAAAACATATTCTACATAAGTTTAACTTATGTCTTCTCTATCTGAATTACTGTTTCAGTCTTCCTCTTACACAGAAATTCTCTCCTCATCTAGAGCCACTTTCATAATTTCTCTGCTACTTTTGTTGCATCTCTCTGAATACTGAACACATGCAAAATTATACCATTATTTCACAATAGTTAAAATATTTATAGCACAGTAACATACAATGTAATATTTTCTCGCCGTTTTGACTACCATTGATCTATTACTAAAGAAATTTCCAGTGAATTTTGTGCAAGCAGAATCTACCTTTCTTTTTCTTTTTCCAGTTTACTGGGGGTGCAAGTTTGCAGATACTCAACAATCAGGTAATGCATCAGGAAAATTTGTAAAAAATTGCAATCAGCTTTCTCAGATTAAGGTTGTTTCAGAGCATTGAAGTTCAGACTTGGTTGAAAATAAAATTGTAAAACCAAGTGGCAGCAGAATTGTAGAAATAATGCATCCTACCATGAGTCTTGGTATCTGTTGTCCCTCTACTGCATTTTGGTGAGACCCCACCAGGAGTGCTGCATCCAGCTCTGGGATCCTCAGCACAGGAAGGACATTGACCTGCTGGAGCAAGTCCAGAGGAGGCCACAAAGCTGATCAGAGGGCTGGAGCACCTCTCCTATAAAGACAGGCTGAGGGAGGTGGGGTTGGTCTGTCTGGGGAAGATTCTGGGGAGACCTTAGAGCTTCTTCCAGTACCTAAGTGTGCTCCAAGAGAGCTGGAGAGGGAATTTTGATGTAGGCATGTAGTGACGGGACAAAGGGGAATGGTTTTAAGCTAGGAGATATTTAAATTAGATATTAAAAAGAAACATACATTCTTTACTGCAAGTGTGGTGAGGCGTGGACACAGGTTGCCCAGAGAAATGATAGATGCCCCATCCCTGGAAATGTTCAAGGCCAGGTTGAATAGAACCCTGGCAACACAGTCTAGTGGAAGGTGTCCCTGCCCATGACAGGGGGTTTGGAACTGGGTGACCTTTAAAGGTCTCACACAACCCAAACCATTCTGTGATTCTTTAAGGTCAAAAGAAGGTAGGTTTTTGCATAAGAAGGGGGTGACCCTTCTAATGTTTTATCACCTGAGTAAGATAGAGGGTGGGGAAGGAAAAAGAACTGAACTGTCCCTGAAGAGTTATTCATCAGTTCAGATGAGATCACAGCTGCAAAATCTGCAAGGTAGCAATTCCTGGGACATGCTGACAGCAACACAAACCTGACTGGGGCCCTGAAACTCTAATCAGCTTCATGACACTGTGGCTGAGCTGCAAGTGCTGTGCCTTGCAACAGCAACCCATAGTCACAGTGGTGGATGATTTTCCAACTGCTGCTACAGCACTGCAGTAAGGTTTCTTGAAAACAGGATGAAAAACGAGACAGTGGATAAATATATAAATAAAATCTGAGGAGGAAGACAGTCGGAAGGGCTGATGACCAAATGGGGCTACATGTTGGAACTAGCAAAAGAATGCTTTGAAGTCATGGCCTGTACAGACATATGTGAAAAAGAGAAGGGGACAAAGAGGGAAGACAGAAAAGACTAAGATGGCAGTGAAGTGGGAAAACCACCAACCTGGAGAGTAGAAAGAGTGGCATTCATGAAAAAAGATATCCCTGCACAAAGGTCATGGGTTAACAGTAAAAGTGGTAAATGTTAATTACAGATTTGTAGACTTGGTAAGAATGGTCTCATTCCCATAGGACAATGAGAAACTAAGGTCTGGTAGAAAAGGGATACTTAAGAAAAAGTTCTAGGTTTTCTCTTAAATCTGAAAATGCCTCTGCCAATATGAAGCTCTAAACAA
This sequence comes from Toxostoma redivivum, assembly GCA_013397375.1. Taxonomy (NCBI): domain Eukaryota; kingdom Metazoa; phylum Chordata; class Aves; order Passeriformes; family Mimidae; genus Toxostoma; species Toxostoma redivivum. Next base: position 302,337 of record VXBI01010443.1, on the reverse strand, counting down.
GCTATTTTAAAATTGTGAGTCTCATGTCTGTTTTGCTTAAAAGAAAATGGCAACAGGAACAGCAACTAGTTTATAGATACTATTTAAGTTCAGACATAATTGTGAAAGCACCTTGCAGTTGTGGAGTAATTAATTATCACAATAGCACTTGAATAAATTTTATCATTTTCAGTTTTGGAAACAGGGAAAGTATATACACAAGAAAGATAAGATCAGAAGTCTGGCATCCATGCACATGTTTAAAATCAATAGTTCATGGCTCATTTTTTAGACTGGGTGCCCAACTGTTCAGCAGTTCATTGCAATAGTGTGGAAACAGGATTTCCCCTAAAGTAGGATTACTGCACTACTCTATAAAAATGCCAAGAATGTAAAATAGGAATTTCTGTCTGTCTAATTAAATTGATCATAGTCTGACAATGCTTCTTTCTCAGCACTGTCAACATCCATTGCCTCCTATAGAAGCTAAACTAGCTTGGATTTCAGCAGCAAGCCTCTTCTCAGTGCTCCAATATCTTGCTGGCTTCAGTGATCCCAAAAGCCAGTGCTTCATGTCCTCATTTATCTGAGAGCCAACATGAACTCTTCCTTGCTGCAACCAGCATCCTGGCTCTCCAGTGGGCAGCTCTGAGCTCTCATACCTGCTCAGAGTATTTTTGTAGATTTTTCCTGCTGTGGTGGACTGAATACCACAGGCAGAACTGCAAAATATAGCTAAAGCAGGAGGTAAGTGTTCCTTTGCATGTGCTTCAAAGCAAGAGCCCTCCTGTGGTTTTCTGCTCCCCATCACACTGCAGCTTCAGAGCTGGTTCAGGGCCAAACCTGGCCTAAAAACCCTGTCCTCCACCTCTTTTTTGCTCGTAGACTAAAAATTGCCCGTGGAGATTAATACAAGTGAAGGCATGTCACCTAACACAGGTCAAGTGTATTTCTGACATTGCCTCATCATGGTAATTTCTGCAACAAGACTTCCATAGACCTATTAGAGAGAGTCCAGAGGAAGCCACAAAGATAATTAGAGAGATTGAACCCCTCTCCTGTGACAGAGGTTGTTCAGCTTGGAGAAGCAAAGGCTTCCAGAAGATCTTAAGTCTCCTTCCAGCTCCTAAGTGGGCTACAAGAGAACTGGAGAAGGATTTTTGACAAGGGCATGGAATGGCAGGACAAGGGGGAATGGCTTTAAAATAAAAGAAGAGAGATTAAGATCAGATATTAGGAAGAAATTCTTTACTATAAGGGTGGTGAGGCATGGTCACAGGCTATCCAGAGAAGTTGTGAATGTCCCATCCCTGAAAATGTTCAAGGCTAGGTTGGATGGGGCTTGGAAACTGATCAAGTAGAAGGTGTCCCTGCCCATGCCAGGAGCATTAAAACTAGATGATCTTTAATGTCCCTTCCAACCCCAGTCACCCTGTTGGTTCTGCAATTCCAAACTGCTAAAATACAGTGTGTGACTAAGCTTGCTCTACATGCAAAAGCACGATGGAAAGGCACTGAACAGGCTGCTAAACTAAGAACCCAATTATGAGCATTGGGATATAATTTCTAATAAGGCAGAATGCAAATAGCCTCCCTCTGCCTTGCCACTCTTTGCAGGTCAAGGTACTCGCTTTTATGTACACACACACCAGGGACCACTCGTCTTAATGACACATGTGATGAAAACTTAACGATGAGCTCAAGTAATGTGCATTAACAAGGTTTTATCTGCTGCAAACAAATAGCATTTTACTATCCTTTTAAGTATTTTAGAAAGATATTCCCTAAAAACCATGAGCTTGTTTTACCAGCATTAAATAAAGAAAGGATCTGGAGAGGCATCTATCCTTCCATCCATCCATCCATCATTAGATGTAATTTAATACTTAATGACATTTGTGATCATCATGCTATGCTTGTAATTGAAAATGAATAATTGAAATTCCAATTACCACAGGGGTCAGTGTAAGGGGAATTCATATAGTAACCTGCTAGGCAATAGCTTAAATTTGCAGTCATGTTAGGACTGCAAACAATGTGTCTCATTCTTCAATTATTTATTGGGAATTGTCATCTTAATTTCACTTAGCTACTTCTGTGAACACTCGGGCCATTGTCCTGCAAGGCAGCAAATCTAGACTTCCTTATGCTCATTCAGCATCTAGCTGGAGAGTCCTGGATCAGCACTCCTGTGGGGCTCCCCGTTGGCATCTGTCCTTACCAGAGCAGCTGAAGGTACCACCAGCAGACTATGTGCACTTCAATACAGACCACACATCGGTCAGCAAGAGGGAAAAGGCAAGAAAACAGAGAGCTGCACTAGACCAAGAATACATGATACCAGTGGAGTTAGCCTTAAATAATCGATCTTGGGCCTCAAACAACATCCAGTGGCAAATCATCTACATAACAAAAGAGGCTCATTTTCAGGCTATTAGATGCTTGCAGTACAAGGAACTTTTCTGGCTTTCTCAGAAACCTGATCCCCTAATGACTGCAGAAAGGGCAATAGGACAGAAAATAATTACAGTCTGTCAGACAGTCTGGCATTCAACCTTCCACATGGTCCAGCAGACGGTGTCAAAGATTTGACCTCAAGGGGGTTTAAAGCACATTGTCAGAAAATACTCATCTAAATGGTCTACAGAGCATCCTACAGCTGATCAATGTCTTAAGTGAGCAATACTTAGCAGCTGAAATGTGTTTGATTAGTACATCTAACCCCTGATTGATTGGTTTTCTAAATAATTAATTGCCTTGTTCGTGAGGGAACAAAATAAAACTTTAATAAGTGACAAGGATCTCCGTTTCTCTGTAGCAGGCTACAAGAACGTTAGCTCTGCTTTTCACTGGTCAACTTAAAATTCATATATGAAAACACCTGTATATTTGCATTCAGAGTTGCAGAATTTCACTGCTTTCCTAATACCCAAAAATGTGGCTTAGTGGAAATTTCCCTTCAACTTGCTTCAAGGCCAGGAATTTTACATATTTCTTTCACTTGTCTTTCAATCCAGCTGATGTTTCCAGAAAGGTATGACCGGTTTAGGCATTAAACTCTGAACGCATGACTTTAAAAAAAGGGTATGAATACAACAAATAATAACTCATATTGGTTTTTTGATTAGGCTGCTGATCAATTTACATTGGACCTCTGCGTACAGGCAAGTCTCTCTCGGCTTTTCTTTGAACAAGTAGAAGCAGGTATCTCCAGAAGGCAACTTATTAGACCAGGTCATGGAGTGGAAATAGAATCATGGAATGGCTAAGGTTGGGAAAGATCTCTAAGGTCGTTGAGTCCACTCATTAGGCCAGCACTGCCAAGTCCACCACTAACTCATATCCCCAAGTGACATATCCACATGCCTTTTGAATACTTCCAGGTATGATGATTCCACCACTTACCTGGGCAGCCTATTCAAATGTATGAAACTGATCTCACCTGTCTTTAGAAGCATCTCTTTCAAGTGCCCAGGTTTGTGAAGTGACTCCTAGCCAATGCTAGGCTCTATGTACTTTGATCAAAAAGTGCAGAGTGCCTCTGACATCCCACTGCAGATTCAGGTAGAAGGAGACACGCAATCTGTGATAACCAGCTCCAGCAGGAGGTGTATTTACAGTGCTTTGTTAATAAAGTCTCGAGGGACTGATTATTTCTGCAACTACAGTCTGGTTTGAAATGCAACTAGCAGGACTGAAATGATTTACATCTCTTCTACAGAGATACCAGGGTGAAGGGCAAGAGATACTCATATCACAGTCTGGTCCACACCCATCTAGTAATGACCCTCTGGCCTTGTTCAATAAAAGCAAGTATGACTCTTTTTACCAGAAAGAAAAAGGAATGGAAGTTTTTGACAGAATTACCTGGAAAAGACTCACCTGAGCATACATATTGCCCTTCTGTGACTAAGGATCTTCCTCCTCACCTCCTACCACCAGCAGCAATGAGTGCTCCCAATTCCAACCTTAGTCCATTGCACATTCCCACCAAGACCTAGATTAATCTTTGCAGCAAATAATTATTTCCTAAATATCCCAAAATATCTGTACCTCAGGACATGTATTAGTGCTCTTCCCCATACGGCCCTCAGTTATTCTGTCCTGATTGGTGCTTCTTGGCAGGACTGGATAATAGGCGCTAAAGGGACATTTACTCCACCAGAGCACTCAAGTCATCAATTTCCAGATGAAGAGGAATATGCACCTCAAAATTCAACCAACATCCTTTCCTCTTTGCCTCAGAAATGCCACCACAGGAGGCAGAGCATGGCCCAGCCATGTACTAGTTGGTCTTCCATACTGAGCCAGCCACTTCCACTGCAGGTCCATGGCATGAAAGAAGTTTTTCTATACTGCAATTTAAACTTTGAAATCTCTTGGTGTATAAATGGGAACGTGTTAAAATGATCTTGATGTTGTTTGAGCCTGTGCCTTTCTGGGTCAGTACTATCACACTGCCATGCAGGTCACAATGTTGCTATTAGTGTCAGATTTATAAGGACCATCAGTGGGTGAAGTGCTCTTAGAGAGGCTTTTTAAACAAACCTGATTTCAGCTTATGGAACCAGACCATCATTACGTCTCTCACCAACCAAAGAATGTGTGTTTACACAAGAGGAGACCACGGGTCAGAGGCAGAGAGCAGAAGCACAGACAGTGCAAATCAATATTTTTAGATAGTTTACTGTTAAATAAACTGTAAGACCAGGCCCAGCTGGTTTGCATCAGCTTCACCACTCTTAGTATCAATGGAAGAGGGACTGTTTACTTGTATCACAGTTATGGATCTCAGCATAGTCATCTCAATAAACTGCAGCCCGGAAAACCTCACATCTTCTCTAATTAGCTACTCATTGAGAATGTGGAAGAGGTATACAGCTTCTTGGCTTACAAATAAAGCAATTAAAGAGCAATTTAGACATCAGAGTAAGGTCAAATATTTAACATCTCAGAGTCTTTGAATAATCAAGGACTGCTCGGTATCAAACAAGTCATGGGATCGGAATAACCTGATCAAGAAAAGCAGTTCTTCCCTCTCCTGATGCTCAACCCGAGGTCTTGCCTCTGGATGCCAAGTCCCATCCCTCCTGTGCACAGCAACGGCCAAAAGGCAAAAAGCTTGCCAGCAGACAAACAGATACCAGTATCTTAGCTGACAAATCTAGGAAATCTTTTCTTATTTTGCTGCAAGGTTGGCTGTAATGACATGGTAGGTTGGAGGAGCTGCCTTCACTCTGCTGCAGAGGGCAAAAAGAGTTTGAGCCCAGTCACAAGAAATGTCAGGCAGAATGAATTTGCTGCCTGGCTTGGCAGTGACAGCATCAGGTTTTTCACCTGTTTCTCTGTGAGTCATGTCCAACTTTTGGACACGCATTTCCTGTATATCCAACACAGCCTAAGGTGGGAAGTAATGAGAGGCTTGGTTTTGACATGTGTTGATGTACATAGCACAGTTGCCTAGCACAGGTGCTGGCTTGGACACATTTCTGCTCACTGGAATTGTAAGTCAATGGGGGCTCTGGCTCAGCAGCCCGCATGTGGAACTCTCCACTCCAGGCTCTGAATTTTGCCAATACTCTGTACAATTTTCATGAATACATTAAATATCTATAGATCATCTACCTTCTGTGAGAATTACTATAAGTCTTGTCTGACAACATAGCTAAAGAATTACAAAAATTTAATTTTTTTTAAACCAGTGAAGATTACAATGAGGTTTATTTTAGCCTCTGAGCTGTCATGCCTGCTTCCTCCCTTCTTAGCTTTCACATACTACTTTTTAAGGTTTAACCTTTCATTTACTTTCTTCCTCATTGAAGTAGTCAGAAAATACTTTTCCATTATCTACCAATTAAGGCACAGAAACTCAAAGGAGCAATTAACTTACTGAAAGGTGAAAAAAATATAAATATTTCATTTTCTTTGAAAGCAAAAAACTTTTAAAATTATCTTTTAAATTGTCTTTTAAATCATAATGGTAAATGTTGATTGAAAAGCTCAATTCCACATCACTCCAATGGACACTTCATCAAAATTTAATATAGCCAGGATATGTGTGTGATGGCTTTTTTTACCATTTTGATTAAGAAAAAAATATTTATACTATAGTAGAATATAAAATTCCTCTTGGAAATTAGTATTATTACTACTTCAACTCTGCTGCACCAAGCACTGTCCTTATTCATGTTTATTACACCACTTAGTTAAATTCAGTAATCAAATTTTATTCCCCAGCCAACAGCTTATTGATGGCTGCTCTGCTGGCTTTTTGTCATGGCTGTCTTCATTGCCTTTTGATTTTCCAGTTTTCCCTATGTATTTTCAGGGCAGAATTCCCATACACTGGACTTCATTCATGAGGTCACTCCATCCAGCATAGGTTTGTCACGAGGATAAACTTTGTCTCAGGTTTATAATAAAGTAATAACATATTTCACTGCAAAATAAAAATATCACCCACTATCATTATCAGTACTGCATACTTCAGCCATTGGTTTACGCTGCAGAAGGGGTTTTGCAAGACTCTGGCTTTGTTTCCTTTTTTGATTCACAGGTTGAATCCCAAAAAATCAAAAAGGAGCAACTATATCTTGGATTGACTTGAGGGAGTTTGCTTATTGTTTTCCCTTTCACAAGAAAAGCAGCCGCTAAACTGAACAGGAAAGAAAAAAACCAAAAAAACCCAAAAAAAACCCTCACAAACCACAGACGGGATCAATGGAAAGATTTTGCTTAGACAGATATATCATGTTTTCCTTTGTGGAGGTTGGATTTTTCCTTGGTTCCCTTGCATTTTTATTTCTTTAGGCCAGCAGGCTTAAAACAAAACAGTTTCTAACAAGCCAGTGAAATATTTTATGTCAATGTTTTTCTAGTTTCCATTTTTTGTTCTCTGGGGAAGAGTAGTGTTAAAATATATAGACATCACACCTTCTATACAACAAACAAACAAATAAACTAATCTGAAATACTGTATGTTTGTACAGTTTGGCCATTAACCATAAGATCAGAGCATATCATCAGCAAGGAATCAAGGCTCCCACACATTCATTACAAATTTGTTCTATCTGGCAAAAAAAGATGAACTTACAGTAACAGCTGTCCTCTGACACTTCTTCTGTATAGCCATTGTCAAGCTTTACTTTCTGCAACCTCTCTTATGGATTTTCCACTACAGCAAGATCTCCTGTGTCATGCCTAGAAGTCTACTAAATATATTCTGTTTTTCTTTACTACCTGTTTAGACCATGCATAAAATTTAATCACAGTTATCTACAGAAAGAGAGCAGAGGATGTCACTAAAGACAGTGTGTCCCCTTGATACTGCACACATTCATGGCTTAAAAACTACAATGATTTGGTTTATCTTGAGTTTCCTAGGTTAGCCAGCCCTTCTCAACCTGGGCATCTATAACCCTTCAATAACCCTTCCAAGACATGGACAATGGTACCTTGCATGGCTCCTTACTCTTTTATGCAGAAACATATTGACCTAATCTTTCACAAAAGAAACAGATTTAGGTTCAAACCTTGGTCTGCAAAAAGAGGTGAGAAAGGAGAAAGGGCTTCTGCTAACACAGGACTTTACTCCTTCTCTATTAACTGATCTCAGAACCAATTTATAGGCTGTTTAGAAGGGAATGCTCTCTTTCCTTCTTGTTGAAGTTTTCTCCCTTTGCAGGCAAGAACTCCAGGCAGCCAAGCTACCAGCAAGAATGGGATCATCACAATGTAGCTGAGTTGTTAGGAGACTAATATCTAGCCCTGATTTTTCATCTGAGGAAGGGTGTCTCTTCTGCACAGTGGAGCAATTTCAGCACAAGTGATAGAGATCCCATGCAGATAGGAAGGAAAACCATATAATTTCAGTCATTTCCGTTCTCTGTCCAAACTCGTCACCCTGGGCTGCTTTTTATTCCCCAGGGAGAAGCAGAGGATTTTAGGTATATATTATGTGGTTTAATTTTAGGTGTGTCTTTTGAAATTAAAAATCTTTCAACCTGAATGTGCTTGTTTCTCTCTCCTGCCTAAAAAAATCCAGTCTGTGATGACTGTCTCAGCTGTGAATATTTACATTTGATTAGATGTACCTAATCCAGCTGGGTTTCTGTCATCTTTCTTTCCAAAATAAACTTGCATTTTGTTAAGAAATCTCTTTCATACTATCTCAAAACAAAACCTTTATAAAACCCAGGATGAAAAAAAAAATCAAATTAAATCCTCCTGTTCTCAGACATTCATGTCCTAGAATAGACCCTGATATGTAACCACCACTGTTTGGGCAGCCAGAGGGAGAAACAGACTATAAACAAAACTGAAACAGATTTTATTGATTTTTCCCCATGCAAGCTAAGCCCCATGCAAAATCAAAATCAAACACAGAATATCAATAACTAACAAAAAGTCAAGTGCATTTTCAAAATAGTTCCCTCTCCATGGTCTAGGGCATTCCTCCAATAAGCCAGATTAAGAAAGATACCTGCAAGTTATGATTTGAAGTGGATTACGGGCATTTAAGGCTTCATTTCAATAGGTTTTCATGCTGATGACCTTGACAGAATAAAGGAATTTACATTATCCAAAAGCTGTTAACCATGTACAGTTCTCTACTGCCTGTGCATTATAAAGATAAAATATTTCCTCTCACAGAAAAAGAGCTACCATGGGACCTGTACTCCTACTCCAACATCTAAACCCTTTTTCCTGAGCATTTTATACGCTTTTCCAGCTTACAGAGCTATGGTACCCCACACCATCAGAACTCTGGCTCCAAGAATAGACTCACAATTAGGGTTTCACCCAGCAAGGTTCAGCAGAAATTGAGGGTAGGTCAGAGATATACAAGGAGACACTTGAACATGCATAGGGTAGGATTTATCCCTCCTTAAACTTTTGATATTGAGTACATCTTCACAAATCTGAGCTAGCCAGACACAAATCCTCTGATTGTTAATCTGATACTACTAGCTGGGATGAATCCCAGCCTGGGAGCGCATCTTAGGATAGAGCCAGGCTAATACAGCTCATGAGTTGCTGTATCATGACTGCCTTGTTCTTCTAAAATATCCTCTCTATGCACAAAGATGCTTGTACTGGGGTGATGTCTTTGTCATGAACTGGATGAATGCCTGACACCAAATAGCTCAAATTGCTATAAAGACACAGTTGTTATCTATGAAGTACAGATCCCTCCAAAACTGTGTGGATGGAAAACTTCTGAAGTATTTCATTACAGTCCCAGACTCTGCATACTGTCTGGGCTGCTTATGTATCTTGCATTTTAAATTCCCTGGATTTTTTCTTTCAAATAAACATCTTAAAGGAAGGACAATTCAATTTACATTTGGTCAGGTTCAAAAGTCACTGTAATTGAATAATAATTTGCCATGAACTATGGATGTGAGTCCTCATGCTTGCCTCTTGACCTGAAAGGATATGGCTAGTGAAAATGTCTAGCAGATAATTACTGCGAGGCTAACCCTGAGGCTTGGCTATTATGCACAGGTCAATCTCTCTAAGATAATTCCCAGGATAATATTACTGAAGAAAGCACTCCCCCTGCATAATGCAACACCTGTCTCTGTTTTGAGACTGGGGATGGAGATGGGGGGTTGAGCTTTACTTGTTTTTCTATCTTTTCATTAATGTTTCCTGTAGGGCAGGGGATGAAAGCAGCGAAAGGGAAGAGTAAGGGAAAAGTCACTTTGCAACAATGAACCCACAGTGATTTTATGTTCATTACTTGTCAGGGCTATGACCAATCACAGAGTGCATACAGATGAGGAAGACACAAATTCTCAGATTGTGAAACAGGACTAGGTGTTGTGATTGGAGAATGGAAGGGTATTGGTTGCAATACATAAAGCATTTGCTAGCCCAAAAATACTAGCAAAAGGGCCTTGTCAGAGCATATAATCCTTTTCTGGGCATAGGGTTACGCACAGCTCACATCATTAGTAAGAACTCATCTTTTTATCTTTTGACAACACTGTAAAGGGATTGGTGTGCTTCTATTTTGACTGTCAGCAAACCACGTCTCTTTACGAATTCTAATGTGGGTGACCAAGAATTAAAATAAACATGTTGGAAAGGGATCTCAGAAGATCACATAAAATCACTGTTAGGTCTTCTTCCTGTCAGTATACATCCAGGACTGAGGGGGAAATGTCATAGAATTGTAGAATCATTTACGTTTGGAAAAGACCTCTAAGATGACTGAGTCCAACTACTATTAACCCAGCACTGCCATGCCCGCAAGCACCACACCAGGTGTACAGTTTTGCATATATATGTTGCAGCATATATCTATAGGCAGGTATGCACTGTATTTTAGGCGAGGTCAGGATGCTCCCTGGACTACTACAGCACTGCAAGGTACATGAGTATGGGACAGACCAGGTCATAATCATGAGCAGGGGTGAGCTCAACCTGCTTTATTCCCCTCACAGAAACTTAGGGCTGTAAAAAATCTCTAGAGGTCATCTAGTTCCTCCCCTTGCCCCGAGGCAGGTTAAACTACAGGGAGGTCATGTCTGACAGATGTTTGTTTAACTTGTTCTCAGAATGATGGAAACTCCACAATAACTGCAGATAATCTGTGCCTGATCTTAAGTGTCCTAATCATCAAAAATCTTCTCTTTCCAGTATTAGAAATTCACCCTTGCTATTGGAAGACAAGAAGAAAAGAGCAACAACAGGAAAATGTACAAGAGGGGGAAAAAAAAAACATCTAAGGGAAAAAAAGGGGAATAAAAGAAAAAACCTACAGGGGTCCATGAGTTGATTTGCATTAGTTCAAAATTTTGCAACAGTGAAAGCAGTGCTGAAGGGGAAGTCTAGTGGTCCCAGTGCCAGCAGTAAGAATAATAATTAATAATAATTATGCATCTGGTCAAAGGACAATGGTCCAGTAAGGTTACATGATTAGTCTGATCAGCAACATCGAGGACTGATGGGAAAAGGTATGCAAGGGTCTTAATTAATGCCACTTAAAATGCTATTAATAATGTATGATTAACTACTTAAATATTAATATCTTTCATTACCTTCTTTTTCTTTGCCATACTGCACAGCAGGCAAAAACATCTCTGCCTATAACAGTATATATGTAAAAGTTGTTGGTAGGTTTATCAATCTGTATTTAGAGACACATGATTCCTGATGTTCAGATTTTAATTTTTACACATCTCTTTAATTCCACTTGTGTTAATTATGTCTTTCAGCACCTTAGCTGAAAGAACTGGAAGTATCTTAACTACTTACTACACTCATTAGTAATTTTTGTATTGTTTCTTGTTTTGCTTCCAGTATTTTTAGAAAATATAGTTGAATGAACTGGTTTGTTCTAGAATAGCAACATAGCGTGGAACAACTCCAAAAGATACGTTTTAAATTGGAAACACTTGCAAAAGAGGAAACCAGCTATCAGTCTCGAGTTACTACTACTGTAACTGGAAACAACTTTACAACAAGATTTGTATAATTCATATTATTTTACCAACACTTTGAAGTTACACTTTCTTCCCTCATTTCTTAAGTCAGCAAGAAATGGTTATTAAAGGCATCTTTTTAAAAAAATGAAACTGTCAAGATGTGGCTTTGAAATATTTGAAAAGATGCCTGTAACGTATAATGTGCTATAAGCACGTCTATTAAATCATGACTCTTGTGGTTCTAACACAGAAATACCAGAAAAGAATTCTTTTCACATAGGATCAGTAACTACACAATAATGGGAAACACTTGGACTGAAAGGTAAAAGTTGGCTAAAGTAAGCTCCTTCCCATCTGCTTGTTATCAGCAGTTATAGGAGCAGAGCAGGTGACCCATAAATATATATATATATATTTAACTGACAGGTTTTTGTTTGTGACTGTGCAACAATGAGGGGTATTTTTTTAACTTATAGATATTGTTCAGGAATTCAAAATTAAACATCAGCTCTTAGTAAAGAAAAGAGCAGTAGTGGGAAAAACTGAAATTACATTCCCATGTTAGAATGAAAAAAAAAAGTTGAAAAAAATTAGGTCCTCAGAATGTGTCAGGCATTTGCTAGAAAATAGAAGCAGCCTGAAATCAATAGAGAAATTGATCAATTAACTTCCCCTGTCCCAAGTAAATGAAATGCAAAGAAAAGTAGTACAGGAAAAGACATGAAGAGAAAAACTTTGGGTGCACAAAGAAATCCAAGAGGAGAAGACAGACATCGAAGTATGCTCTATTTAGTATTGAAAGGCACAAATCAAGGATTGAAAGGTAAAGCTGAACACATTCACACTAGGAAAAAGTGTGAATTAGATACTAATTGTGAGTACACTTAACCACTTAACACTTGTGTGATGGAATTTCAGTGTCTTACCTTGCTCCGTACATCTTCAGAAAGTAAGAGTTGTCCATAGAAGTTGCTAGGCTCCAGCTGGGAATGAATGAAATTCCATCACCTCCATTAAATGGGAGGTCAAGGTGGAAGAGCTAATGGTTTCTGTGACCTCAAAAATCTTTGAAATTATGAAACCATTAAATTAGGTTACCGATCTAATTGTCCAGGTCACTTGGAGTTGCGGGGATTTTACACAGGCTTTTAATTTAATATATGACTTACTACAGTTGAGATAGATACAATAATTAACCTTTAGTTATTTTTCAAGACACAGCTTCTCTACAAACAAGGGATTTTTGCAGACTGTAAGTGCTGGTTGGCATTAAGTAACTACAATTTGAAAAAACCCTTCAAAATCCCTTAAAGCCATTCTCTGCACTCTTTTAAATATTTTGTCATCAAGAACATTAGTGAATTGCTAAAGCAATTAAATATTTGTTAATTAGCAATAAAGAAAAATCAACTTATGTAATTATAAGTGAATTAAAAACAATGGAATTAATTATTAATACTAAAGATTGGCATTCTTCCCAGAGCTGTAAGTTTAATTTTACTTGTCTTTTTAAAACTAAATTCCTTCTCTGCAATACATCCAGCAACATTATTGATGCCTGTTTTGTAACCAAGCATTTTGCAGATGAAGGAAACATGGAGCACTCCTGCATCTATTTACCTTGTGCCCTAGCCCAGTGAATACAGTAATTCAAATTTCTTTAACATTCAGGTTCTAGGACAGATGTTTCTCAACAACAAAGGAAAAACTAAACTAAATCAAGTTTTTAAGGAACCTCAGAGTGTCTAGACATGAGATCATATTCATAAATAATCTACTAAACCATTAGGGCAAACCTGTTGCATATAAGTTTTTCCACTTAAATAAAAGCAAGACTAACCTGTAAAATTAAGACTTAGATATTGAGTTACCCAGGGAAGTAGACACATCATCAAGCTTTCCAGAGTTCAAGCATTTGGACAATGTTATCAGGCACATTGTGTAGATTCTGGGGTTGTTCTGTGCAGGACCAGTGTTCCAGTCCATCCCATCAAACAGCTTTTAAAGTCAAACACGATCCTAATCACCCTATTTTTCATGATTGTCCAGGCAAGTTCCCCTTTGCGAATTAATCTGTCACTGTGAATTGAAGGTGTGAATTAGAATAACAAGTATATAATAACAACTCTGCTTGGTATTACTTCATGACGGAGTAGCAACTGATTTTTCAATATTCCCTTCTTGGGCTGCTGCTCATTTTAGTGCACATGTAAAACAGAAAGTTAGAGACGAACAACAAAATTTGTCTTTGGGCCAAAGAATTATCACTGTAAACCAAGAGTGTCCAGGCTGATGCGTGTGTCTCTGCAACTCAGCCATCAGCCTGAACTGCTTTACCACAGTACTAATGGTATTTTCTTGGTGATCAGTTTGTGTCACCAGTGACTGTACTGCTTCCATACCTTCCTAAAGGAATGTCTGTGGGCAACTCAAGAAGCAAAGTGTTGGCTCCAAGGAGTTGTGATGAGACAGTGACCAGGAGAAAAGGTCAAGGACATAAACTGCCAGGCTTAACAGAGGTTTAAATCAAAGGGAGCCTGTTAAACAGAAGGTGAAAGTAGGTGTTCCATTGCTTTATCTTGGTGTATATATCCATATAATCATTTACTGAAAAGTAGCTTCTGAACATGGCTTGAAATTCAGCTCCTGTCTTCCCTCAACCCCCATAACCATGCTCCCACAGTACCTACCATCTCACCATCTCTTCACTTCAGCTCTGGTCTTGCTCTGCTTGATGCTTCTCTCTTTTGTTTGCCTTCACTTTTACCCTTCTTTTCTCTGCTGTCCCTCCTGGTCAAATGTATTTTTTCATCTTTTACTTTACAAATTATTAAGTCTCAGGTCTGTGTTCATCATTTTTTTGATGGCCAGCAGTGCTGTGGATCTGGTGCCTTTCACTTTGTTCCCTGCATATCAGCAGCACTAAGGTACGAAGCTTGGTGAAATAAAACCAAACCTGCTGATAGGCCTGGCCAGGCAGTGGTTTCATACAATTAAATGCTTATTCAGATTCAGTTTTGTCATGGTTTGCAACTAGTCAAATCCAAATGCCACTTTGTCCTTTACATAGTTATGTAGTGCTCTCCTTAACACCAGTAGAACAGGCATGTGGCTGTATATATTTCCATGGCAAAATATATGTTGCTTTGCTAAAAGTGTATTAGTCTCTCTATAGAGACCATGGTGTTCCAATGTAGCCCAAATATTCATCCTAAATCCTGACAGAACTGGGTTTTTAGAATATTTTTTTGGCAAAACAATTATACAGCTGTGGCTTTAAACAATTATAAAATGGATGTGGAGCTAAAGCTCCCTGATGAAATGACAGGACTGTGTCATTGCCTTTTTTCTTGCATTGCTCAGAACCACTATTTCAGGCTTTAAAACCATACTTCTTTACTTACACGTCTTGGTCATTTCTGAGGGCAGTCAGTTACCTGTATGGCTATAGTTTTATAGAACTCAGTTTTCAATTAAACTTATTTATGACTGTCAGAATTCTCTGCATCTTATTTCCTTTACAACACGGGAAGAACAGCAGCAGTGGCATAAGACATACTTATGCTGCTAACGAATTATTCCCACTGGGAAGAGATGTATGTCTTCACTTACAATTGTATGATGGAAGCACCACACCTATGAAGGCCGGAGAACCCTCAGTCAAAATGCACTAACCATGGTCTCACCTAGACTTTCCTGGTCATGAAAGCCATGAAAGAATAGTCCATCTATTTTAAGATAAATTCTGAAAATAAGCAGAAATTGGCAGGGGCACTGTGAACACACAGTGCATACACACTGAATTCCATGTTGGTATTTAAAAAAAAAGAAAAAAAGTTGAACAGATGAGTGACTAGTGGAGAAAATAAAAGGTGTTCTACTTTGCATTCTAAAACCAAACAGTATTATCTTAATACTTTGTTGCAAAGTTTGACTCAGGTCATATTTCTTCTCTTGGAAATTTCTGCCTTCTCGAGTGTCTTGAGCAAAATAAAGCTGATGATGTCCGATTAACTATCCTTGCTGACACTTTAACCTGTTGAAATTTCTAAGTCTTTCTGTGTTCTTGATTTGTGTATGTTTTTAAAGATCTTCTGAAGGCTTCACATTTATTCACGTCTCCACTCATGAAAAAAGAGAAGAAAGAACACAAATCTCAGAACTTAAGAACCTCCCAGCAAAATATCTGTCCATGCTCTGTTATGCAACTCTACACTCCAGTAGGAACATCCAGGTTTTATGTGTGCTGAACTCATCCGTCAGTCTGGCTCTCTGTACATCAATACCTCAGCAAATAGTGTGCCATATGTCACCACCAGATCCTGAAAAAAGACACCTGTTCAGTATCAATGTCCAATCTCCTGAGTGAAAAGACACATTCAGGGAGTTATTATTATTTCACAAATGTTGTTTATTAATCTGGTGGGCTATAACGTTTGAATTTAAAATTAATCCTTCTACCTCATATGACTATTGATAGAAAATGCTGTCATCAAAGATACTGTTGCACAGGTTGGAAAGAAAATTGTTTCTCTGTGCCTAATAATTCTGCTAAAGATGCTCAGCAATCCTTTGACCTACACATACTTTGACCTATTGTTACACAACCTGCATAAGATACTTAAGCTGGATCTTTATGAACTCTTGTTTAAGTTGTGTACCAATGTTTTGAAAGAGCAGCTAAAGCTAGGTGTGAAGCAGTGTGTGGTTAACTGAGTATGACAAACCATAGAATCATAGAATGATATAGATTGGGGAGGGATCTTGAAGACTACCTAGTTCTAGTACCCCTGCCATGAGCAACACCAGGTTGTTCTAATTCCTGTTCAACATGGCCTCGAACACTTCCAGGGAAGGAGAATGAAGAGGTCCTAGACAAGTGCAGTACAATCGATTACAGGAACACTAGCAAATGGAAAATAGCTTAACGTTTCACTCCCCAGTGAAATAGAAATGAATTAAAAAGTCAGCAGGAAGTATCACTACAGACTTTTATACATGTCCTAAACTTGTTTTTTGGAAAGGACTGAACATATAACTAAAACACTAAAAATTTCAGCTAAAACATTGGGAACTGCTAGAAGTACCATCTCTATTCAATGGAAAGGGAACATCAAATGTTCAAATGTTAAGTATATCCTTATTTTGAGTCTGACTTATTGTAGAGAAAAGGCAAATTAATTGTCTGATGATTTTAGAGTTTGTGGTATCTGGCATCTATTTTTATGACTTGTTAATAATAGGGTAAATATAATTTCAAAAAGCCTCTTCTCAATATACTCCAGGATCTTTTTTGTATATGCTTGTGGAAGCTTTTATCACATTCTTGCCCCTTGCACCTATTAATATAGACTTTGCAATTTATCTATCTTCATCAGCAGAAAAATTCAAGGATTGAAAGAGAAGAGTTTCACAATATCCTAGTTAAGATACCAGCTTGTGATTTGTTTGTGTCCTTCCAGACAGATGACAATTAAAAGAAAAAAGGGGTGAAAAGAGTGGGGGGAAAAACAACAATAGCACAGGATTGATTGACAAGTGCTATCATACAAGATTTCCTTCAAATATTTTATGAAAAGGACACTGGATTTCATTAAATTCTGTTTTCAAAAGCCATCTCTGCTGAAAAGAATGCATTCAGAGGAATTAACTGTTTCTGTCCTGCAGATCATGTACCAAATTCAGAGTTCACCTTCTTGTGGCAGAAGGCCTCCTTCCCACCTGCCCTATCTGCAATAGGAAGATAAGAAGCAGGTGAAAAGGTCTTGCATCCTTATTATATGCAAAGAATAAAGGTATTTTTACAGAGCTGGGTGCATTTTTAAGAATCAACTTAAAATACATAATTGCTTTATCTGCTGATACACTGAGGATTGTGCTATCTAGCCACACAGGTGTTAAAAAAAAACCTCAGAAAACTGCTTTAAAGATCTATTTTGCAAGCTTCACAGTAAATCTTCTCCCTGTGAAAACCTCCTTAACTGTTCTAATAGGATGAAACTTCAAATCTTTCCTATCAGCTGAAGGCCACTCAAGTGCAGTGGAAGTTGACACAGCAGAAGATCATGGCTGAGACAATCCTCTGCTACAAACACTATTCACCCCATATTTGACGATGTTTTACTAAAATATGGTGAACTAGGACTCATGCAACAGGTGTGAATTTGGAAAGGCAGGAGAAATCCTTTCAAGGGGCATCTCACACAGCCATAGCAGCTGGAACCACCAAAAATGGCATAGATCAGAGTCAGGGAAGACAATACAGTGTGCAACAGAGCAATGGCCAAGGGAGGAACTGTTTGACTAGCTAGATCCAACTTTGGGAAAACCTGAAAAGAATACACAGTTTAGGAATCCCACTGTTGTGAGGGTTGAAGAGCCTGAAATTGCTATTCTGGCTCATTGCAGAGTTACTTGTGACAACACCACAGATATAATGGCTATTATGGAGCCTTCTTCACAAACCTCAGTCCTGATACACATGCTGGTGATTTCCTACCTACAATCCTGCCTTCTTTTAGTGCAGAAACAAGGAGACAAGCAGAAAAATGTGCTTCCCCCACTCATGTCATGGGTAGGCAAAGGAAGCAAGGATAAAGGATAGAACTTAGTGGAGATGAGAAAGCTGGGAGCAGATGGTAGGAGAATTCCAGAGTATGTAAGTGTTGTCTGTATGACAACATATGTATGTCTGTTGGCCAACTGTCTTGCTTAATGTTGAAGCAAATCACAGTTTTGGGAGGAAAATTAAAAAATGGAAGAAGCTATTTGGCCCATATCTTGACTCTTCAGGCAGTTTGGATTTGTCTACTGTGTCTATCATATTGCTGTTATGAACAGCCTGAGGTGAAGACCCAGAAGGATTAACCTCCTCCTTAACAGGGATATTCTGAAGTGACTGATAACAGATCCCTTCATTGTAAACGTACAGCAAGTGCAATGGCATTACACATGAAGAGAACTCGTAAGGATGGGAAAGTCTCCAGCTAAAAATCTCATCCCACTACTTTAGATATGTGCATCTGGTCCAGAAAAGACAGTGCTAAATCCCCACTATAAAAGTGATAACTTGGAGAAAGGGAACATCAGCTAATGCTTAGCTGAATCTAAATATGAGTGTCAGCAAATTTATGTGACCTCTTCTCACACTGTTTCAAAGGGCTGTCAGAGAAGGTGGCCTTGTCCTTCACTCTTGGAAGCAAACAGAAAAACACCCTGCTCCACTTAGACATCCAAAGCTACAGAGATGTCTTTGGATGGTAAAAAAGGTCTTTCCAGATTTCAACTTGAACTTCTGCCTCTGATGGCCTTCCTTCCTAAAATCACAAAGTAATTCAGGTTTGACCAGCATCTCTGGAAATCTGTAGTCAAACCTCCATCTCAAAAGAAGATCCAGATATATTAGGTGGTTGAAGAACTTGTCCCACTCTTTCAAAGTCAATCCATGTAGACATTACCCAACTTTCCTGGTCAACCTGTTAAAACATCTGATTACCTTCGTGTGGAAAATCTTCAAAAAATTTGTAGGCCATTTTTCCCTTTTTTAACCACTTTGCACCTGTTATACAATTTTTTTTTCTCACAAACTGAAGTCACTGATAGTGACCTCAAACCTGAAGCTAGCACAGTGTCAGTCTTTAAATTAATTTAAAAATATTCCATTTCTAAAGATTTTTTTAGTTTCTAGGTGAGCTCTGTACTCACTTCACATACTGTAGCTCTCCCAACAGGTTTATGTCTGAGGTAAAAATTACTGTGCACATCAGCAAATATGTTTTCTTTTGCCCCAGCTCTAAAAACAAAATCAGATTTATCTGCCAATTTTCTGGCATTTTATGTCTTTTCCAAATCCTGAACACTAACCATGTGGCAATGCCAACCATTCATTATAGAAATGATCTACATCTAATGAAAGAGGTACTGTACTTCTATATTCCAGGGTACTGGGAATTTATTTGCATAGTGGAGGCTGCAATGGTCTGAGGAGTATATCACCTATTCCCATCCTGGGTCCATTTTCTGGAAAGAGTACAGCTCAGCCCTGTGTTCTTCACACCAGGCCACAACTCTGCCCTTAACTTTTGACTGCTGAGGAGAACCTAAAACTGAAATATGATCACAGAGAAAACAAACCATGTGGAGTGCAATGTGTGAAATAAGGACACAGGTGATTACTTCTAATCATCTCCTGTGTTCCTTTTGCGTAACAACAGAGATGAACCCTGACATGGAGCAACAAGTGCTTTATTTTGTAGGGTGTTAATCTGCAGTCTGGGTAACTTGAAGGACTACCTGAAGTGTCAGAAAGAAAATGCCAATTTATTATCAGGAACCAATAAAAACCATCCTAACTAGTGTTCCTTTGACCATCCCTTAACAAGAGGAATCACAACACTTTCCATAAACTGGCTCAGGGAAGATATTCCTACCTAGACATATTCTAGCTTCTCACCAAAATTCAGCTGGGTCAAGAGGTGCCTTGAGAAGCACCAAAACAAAAAAATTATCAAGTACTGCGTCTGTTTCTTGTCTCCATGAACCTCCTAACTTGTAGGAACAGGTCTTTGAACCTCAGGGTCACTGAGGACATGGCACCAGCAAAGCAACAACCTTGATTCTGTAGATGCCTTACAGTGGTTCCCTGTGCGTTTATTATGGAAGCTCCACATGCCCAGTGTGCAACCCAAGATTATTTTTCTTCCAAAGGCCAAACTTGCATGGAATTCTGTTAATTACATGCACTGCAGAAATGTCAGCCTTTACCCCTTTGTATATACAGCATCCTTTGTCCTTCACACCATGATTTTAAAGTGCTCTGCAGATAACATTTGATAGAATAATAAGGTATTATTATTGAATCTTTATGTCTCCTACTATCCCAGGAGCTTCTCCAATACAGAGGTTTGTCTGCCAGGCTAATCACACTGATATCTGAGTACCTCAGAGGAGATCCTTATGTGGCAACATTTCTGCAGGAACTCAAAACTGGCCAGACATACTGATAGGATCCATGTATTACTCCTGTGCATTTCTGCAAGGTTATAAACTAATTCCAATTTCAAATGTAAATCCCCATCCTGGTGACATGTGGAGAGATATTTGGTTCAAACAACTCAAATTGTGCTTAGCTGTCAGAGTTCCCAAAACAGGTAGCAATAGATGTGATTTCCAAGCAGATAGCAACCACAGAGAACTAAGAGGAATAAATCCCCCATCCACGCTTTTCCAGCAGATAAGTAGTACTGATAGATGTCCTTGAACTACTGAGTTACTATGGGAATAACCTTTCATTTATGTCCTTCACTTTCATTTGTCAGGACAATGCATTCATGCTGTATCTTTTAGCCATGGACAACCAGATACTAGCACACCTTCCCCTAAGTTGTTTTTTTCCCCTTGATTTGATATGTTATATAGGCATATCCATAACTATACCCATGCACACAGCAGGGTACATGCAATACATCTGACAGGGCATGGTTACCTCTAGCACAATACTACTTTTTAATACAATCTTGGCTTGTTTCCATAGCTATCAAAAAGTCTAGGTTAGGCTGATAGGTCTTTTAAAACATAAAATGTCCTGATACTTACAAGGAGGGCTTTTTCTTTCAGAAATTAGATATTTTGATAGTTGCTGACCAAATTATGATAAAAAAGCTCCTACCTGGAGTAATGGATATACTTCATGGCAGCACCAGCATCCTTTACTTATCTGCATATCTGCAAAAACGTCCAACGGTTTCATTTTTCCACTCAGAAGCTTTTTATTTGTTTTCTTTTTTGAAATGAAATGCCAGAGCTCTACTATTGCCTCACCACTTTTTATTTGACCAGAAAAGCCTTGTTTTCTCCCTCAGTGCAGTGAAGATGCCTAGGCTATAGTTCTTTTTATTCCAATACCTCTAGAAACCTCCAGATGAACAAAGGCCTTGATATAATGGCACTGTTGTTACACCAATCTCTACCAAACTAGTCAGCTACAGTCAGAAATCTACATATTCCCTAAAATGCACTTATTTTAATTCAGACCTATCAAGAACAATCTGTCTGTCACTGGTATAATGTGTATGTTCAAAAACTTGCCCAAAGCTGTAAGAATTCAGGGTAGTCTCATTACTATATAAACACAATAATCTGAAATATGTTTTATAACCTGGACCAGGGGAAGAAAACATATATAAGCTTATGCTTATTGCTTAAAACCAAAGGAGAATCAGTACATTCTTGAGACATAAAGTTATACTTTGAACCCTGAGTAAAAATATTCTCCTGATGAATTTCAAAACCAAAAATGTCATAGGACTCAGCCTTGTCTTCACAAGTCAATTACAGATCTTGTTGACTGGTTTCTGTACTTTAAAGTACACTGTTCCTGGCTTCAGGCTGTAGAAATAACTCAATTGCGCTTCCAAATCTTTATGGCTCATTGAAGTCTTGGCATATGTAGGAATATTTCAAGTTTCTTTTGTTTTCTCTGAAATACTTTGGGATGGACACGCACTTGCAAAACTCAGGTACAGCACTCTGTGGCTGACAAGTTCTACTTATTAGCTGTTGAACACAAATATTTTTTTATGGGAGATAATAGAGTTCTAAAAGGCATCTTATATACCATCATTAGATGAATCAGAAGTAGTATATTCACATCATATTTTGGTTGCTCTCATTTAATAAAAGTGTTGGTAGCAGCCAAGATAAAGTTGGAAGTCAATATAGAATTTATTTGGTGGGAAAAAAAAAGAAGTATTATCTTTACTTGTACTGGGAGTGTGCAGGAGTAAATAGCTGAGTGTTGGTAGGTATTTGGTGAGCTGGAAATGCTGGTAAAACACAGGGAATGTAGGTTCTGTGGTAAGGAATAAATTATGCTAAGTAGTATATGAGCTGCCATGAAATTATATTTAGGTTATTTCTGATACTTAAATGAACTTCCAGACCAGCACATTAAAGTTGACCATATCACTTATTCAAACTTCAGGAACCTAGGATTATTTCTCATTTTGATTCAATCACTTTGGTTAAACCTCTTGTTAATAACACAGGGGAAAAAAGGATTTTCCAAGTGATCACTATTTATTAGACAATAAATTTAAAATGACACTGCAAATATAATTTCATGGTTTTTGCTCTTTTCATTTCTTTAAAAAAAAAAAGGATGGAGACAAATAACAGTACTTAAAATAATGCGAGGACAATCTTATCAATTCCAATATAAACAAACATCAAAAGAAAATTATAAATGTCTAAATACCACACCCACGATAGATTAAGTTTTCCTTCTTTGATCATCTTTACAAATAAATCTAAAAAACAATGATAGTGTACTTACATATTTCAGATCCTCATCTGTCTAAGAATAGAATGTACTGAAGTCATGTGTCAGAACAATTCAGGTGGCCTCTTCGCAATTCACTTTTTGTGATCACCATCCACAAAAATCAGTGCGCCACTGCAATGGTCCAGCCATCCTCACTACAGAAAAGGAGCCAGGTGTTGAGTGTCAGACAAGACTAGCATGGATTTGTACAGGTTGTTTGCATGGCAGCTGTCAGGATTCTAAGACCCAGATTCCCTCTATCTTCCAGAATACCTCCATCAGAAGCCAGGCTATCGCATCAGACAGTAATTTGTACCTGCCTTTAATGTCTGTATTGACATGGATAAATGTATCTAAAGGCCAGCCATGTCCATACTGCCTTCTCACGCTCTGATTTCCCCAGAAATAGTTACAGCATGCTCCAGGGTTGTTCCTACCCAAGATACACGCGGTCTCAAAGGCTGGATAAGGAGTATATCGAATGTAAGGTGCTTCAAGCTGAATGGAATGAAACTGCACCTAAGTTAGTATGCACACATATTTAAACATGGAGAAGGAGGCAGAATTTTTGATGAGACAAACCTTCTAACTGTATTTTTTCTTCTTTTTCTGTCTATATTTCATGCTTAATGCTGGTAATAAAGCACATTTCCTTATTTTAAAATATCGCTAAAATACTGTAGGTTTTGCAGATTATATTGTTCTTTTGGAAGAAATTTAGGAGAGACATTCCTGTGTCTGACACCTGGATGAGTCCAACTGTTTCAATATACATCAACAAAACTACCATCTCAGACCCCTACTGTATATAGTTCAGACACTTTAACTTAGTAATGTCCTGGGCACTTTTTGTAGCAGCTCTATATTTAATGAGGTCTTAAAGACAACTCTCAGTTGTAGAAGTACTTGAATCTATATTTACCATGAGACACACTGGGTAATGTCACTCTGTTTAGTGAGAACACTCACTAATATAATACGTGGCACAGCAGAGAAAATGAGCCAGTATATGATCTTGCTAAGGGTCAACAGTTTCTGATAGGTCACAATTAGCATGCCCCTCAGTGTTATCAAAAAAATCTTGAAAAGTTGTGACTGTAGATGCAAGATGCAGCCCAGCTCAGCTGTCCACATAAAACTGTCCAGTGCAACTAGAAATGGCCTAGTTATTCTGACTGTCCTTCAGCTGCTGTCCAGAAAGACATGGGTTTCCTGCAAATCCTGCATCTTCTCTACCAGTCTCTTAAATAAGCTTAGGCACCTAAAATGGCTCTGGGCATCTCAAATGTCTCTAAATTTATTGTAAAACTGAACTTTGCGCTAAACCACAAGTTATGCATTGACAGCAGGACTCTGTGATCCCCCATCTATCTCACTATTGCTACTCCCCATATAAAAGCCCAGCACATCACCCCTTTCAACAAGTACTACTTCTGGGAATGAGTTGCATAACAAGATACCAAAAATTTTGTGTTGCATGCTACTTACGTACACATATGCATGCTATATCAGGGCTCATATTTTTCATTCTTTAATTAATATTGCTTTTTTTGTAAAAAATAAAAGCAGTGGGATTCCAAAAAGCCATTATATTTTGTATGTTAGGAGCTAGTATAAATGTATTCCGGTAGAGATAATGCTGTAAAAGTTGATCATGTTACAAGTTGGCCCACCTACTGTCACTTCAGGAAGCAGAGGTTTAAATATAAAACTACTATTTTTAACTGAGTTAATATTGGAACTGAAGGAGGAGACGTTCAAGCTGGGGTAAATAGTAGCTTGGCTGACGTATATTGATTTACAGCAGTGAAGTAACTACGAGGAAGAGTAAATCTTTTCTCCACCAAGAGCTCCACAAATGTATTTATAATATTATTTTGATAAGGAAAAGAAAAAGTCACAACAGAAAGTTGAGATTATTCAAAGGTATCTAAGAAGTCCTGACAAACTTCTATGAGCAAATAAATGGAAATAAAGAGCATGTGTCCTAGCCCAGTAGACTGCTTCAAATCCCTGAGCTAAAATATGCATGTTAAATAACTACGTGTTTTGTTTACAACAAGCAGTATATTCCACACATAATTAAAATAAAGAAAATTGTTATTGGATACCTCTTGATGATGAAGAAGACTAAAACAACCCTCCTCCAAACCTCCAAGGTATTAAATATAAGCCAGTTTTATACTATAAGCATTCATTTATGTTTTCTTCTTGAAGATGTAGTTCCCAAAGCACTGTAAGTTTGATTATTATTAAAAATAAGAGCAAGACCATCAGATTTTATTATTAAATTTGAAATAGGAAAAATAAAAATAACAAAAATGATCTAATACTTAAAACTCACAATTTGAAATACCTTAGTCTTGATTTATTAAATATTCTAATGTTGGGCATACTTTTTGGGTGTCTATTCAATAGCAACTGGCCTTTGTAACACAATACAAACAAAATTAGAAAAGCCTAAAAAGTTTAACCTAAGAGGAACCTTACTTCTCAAAAAATCCAACTAAAGGAGCCAAAGCTGTGTTTTCTTTTTAAATTACTTTCTCTCTCTTTAGCAGAGGTGTTTAAAGACTTCATAATGAAGCATAGCACAGAGTACAGCACAGGAGGACTGAGACTATGTGCTTTAGGGAGATTAATGGCTGCAGAGCGGCTCGCTTTTTGTTACATTAACTTGCCCAGAAAAGCAATTCCCTCTACAGTCTCCATACCCAATCCCCATAAGTGGAGACATATGGCAGTTCTGTGATACAGAGAACACACTGTGGTAGTTTTATTGATATTGGGACTGCTTCTATGAATTGATCCCATTGACTCTTGGCAAAAGCAGAACAGTCATAAAGGTTAATGCTGCCCTTGCAGTCAGATTCCTCCTCTGAATTGCCCTGTGAAGGTGCCTCTCTTCACTGACTCCAGGGAGACTGGCAGATTAAATTCAGACCAAGCTAACTCTTGTGCCTCTGCCGCTTTGGTGGGATCAATCTGTAAAGATGTGCCTTTCTCTTTGTCTGGGATTCTCAGATGAGAGTCCATTGATAGAAAACCACCAGAACTAGCAATGACAGTGGTGCAAGTTGTGCAAGTTGTGCATGGCCATTACTGTCTTCTCATCTGGTGAAATGTCAAATGAGCAGAGCCTCTTCCTCCCTCCCTTCCTCCCTCTCTCCCTCTTCTGCCTATCCAATATCTATCTGAGGACAGTAATCATTAAAACATTTCAAAACCCATATCCCAACATTTCCATGTTGAATTAACATGAATATTCAGAACGGGAGAGCTGTGGTGCATTTTGGAAGGACTTTGCAAAAGAGGTTTTCAGCTCAGACTCTTGGCTTAAGGACAAAAGGCTTGGCGATGTGTCACAACGTTGGACACACACAGACACACAGAGATATTCATGTTTTCTGCTCCTCTCCTCAGATTTTTCTCTTCCAGCCATTAGCTTCTCTTCTAACCTTGAAACTGCAAGGAATTTCATTCTGTGGATTGTGTTTCCTCCAAATCAAAATTGCAGGACCTCAGTTCCTCCCTAGAAATTATGTCTCCTGGAATCATTATTCCCTCTTGGCCTCAAACCACTTCCTGCAATTTCAGAGCCACTGAAAACAGTTTCAAATGATCTATTAACCCATGAAGGCTAAGCCAGCCTGGATTCACCAGATTTCCTTTAATGCATTTTTCCTTTCTCACACTTTTCTTTTCTCCTTTCCCTAAACTTTGAAACAGAACTGAAAAAAATCTTCCTCAGATGAGTTTTGGCCCATTTTACAGACCTTATCCTCTGAATACTGTTTTGTTTTCACCTCCAGTTTTCAGCTGCAGACTACTATATACCAAATCTATGTATCTTTCTTGAAAGATTATGATGACCTGTAAAAGCTGAAATGTTAACTATCAAAACCTTTGGGTACAGCCAAAGCTTGAGGCTCAATGCCAGATGAACAGACAACACACCCATTTATCACCAGCAGGAACAGGCACATTAATTGGCTGTAATACCAATACCGCCCTTCAGCATTAACAAAACTTTTCTTGATCCTGAATATACCCCAGAACATCCTTTATTTGATAAGATAAATAATACTGCTTCATCTGAGAAAGCTCAATTATTTATGAATACTTCCCTGACTCAGACTTGGTAACCTGACAGGTTACCAAGCCTGGCAAAGAGAGCTTTTTGGTCTACTGACTAAACATTATTATTCTATACAGATGTGTCTTTTGTATTAGAGAATCAACAACAGAGAAACTAAAACACATTAGTCCCGTAAAGCTTCTGGGCTGGGGGAAAAGAGCTTGAACACTGGAACAGTTTATCCAGAAAAGGCTGAGGAGACTCCATCCTTGGCAATATCTAAAACCTGACTGGACACATCCCTGGGCTCTTGTGGCTGACACTGCTTTGAGTGGTATGCGTTGGACTAGATGATCTCTAAGGTCCTTTCGGCCTCTGTGATACTCTCTAGTTCTGAGTCCTTGAGATGAAGCCAGAGTAGCAGATTCCTCAGTTTCTGTTCTGGGCTCTTCCACGTACACATATAAAGGCCAAAATACTCATAATTGGCTACTGCTTCCAGCTGTTTAACCATGCAAAGAGGAATATAATCCTAGGAGCCCCTCATGCCAATTTTCTTGCATGCAGCTGAGCATGTGAAGAAGTAACCAGTGGCCACCATTTGGTATGGTACCTGCAGAATTCCCTGCAGTTAAGTGAACTCTTCTGTAAAACAACTTGACCCTATTTGGCACAGTTGCTATGCAAATATTTTGTATAATTCCAGGCATCTGTTTGTGCGTCATCATTGTCACCATGGATAGTACAGAAGCTGTGATACAGTCCAGTAACTCTCCATGACAATGGAGAAAGTAAAACATTGATAATTTTACAGAATACTGACCACATGTTACAAGTAGTAGAAACAAAGTGTTTATTTCAAGACTGGCTTTCACCTACTTCTTGAGTTGCCAATAAATGGTTCCATGACCTATTTCATGGAAGAGCTCGAAAGTAATACTGTAGTATTTCATGGGACTCAAAAAGGACCCTCTGGGTCATGTCCATCTTGCCAATACAATTTTGACACTGTGGTCATACGTTGCTACCTTGCCTGCACTTGATACACACAGATTTTGATACCAACACCCCTCTCCATATAGCTTGTTAGCTAATTATGTGTTCACCCTACCATAAATGACATTTTCCCCATCCTTACATCAACTTTTGATCTTGACAAGAAGGAGAATCAGTTTTTTTTTTATCCCCCAAGGGCCTTGGGGAGTTTTCCTCAGAACGATACAGTATTTCCTCACACTTAGAACAGAGCCTTCTGTTTGCACACAGTACTGGGGAATTTTCAATGCCGACACCAGTCCTGCTGGCATGCACACTTTATACCTGCATAGCCAAAGCAACTGGCAGATGGTTAGTGACAAAAGGAGCATCCCATGGAGCTGCAGGAGAACCATCTCAACAGATCCAAGATTTCCGAGCCTGAAAGTTACCATGCAACAGCCCAACTGTAGCACTGCTCAGCATTCAGCCAGAAGCAAGGCAGGTGCTTTAAATGTTTGCCAGGATTCACTCATTCAAATGTGTTTAGTCTCCAAGATGAAAATAAATCTGGCAAATGGGTGTGGAACACTCTTACAAAGATATGTAAGAGCAATCACCTGGTGTAGGACAGAATATACCACCTCATCTCTGCGACATTTTGGTAGCTGGAGGACTTATACAAAGTTGTCCCTCCCAGGCATCCAGCAGGAGGAACTGTCCCTTCTAGCAGGAGGGCCAATGAGAGTAAGTGGGAGTAATTGAGAATGTATGAAATTGAATGAGTAGAGGCTGAAAAAGATGTGCTACCAAGCAACTCTTGTTTCAGCATGGGTCTCCAGGACCAAAGCATCTGCCATTCCACAGCATTTGGTGGGGACCATTGTATGTTTGGGGTTTTTTTTAATATTTTACGGGAGAAGTGTGGCTACTGATGGCTCAATGCTGCATAAACACTTGAGCTGTAAACCTGGTTGATGGCACTGGGGAGGAGGAAGTCAAAATTGTTGAGGTCAGTATGTTAGATTTGTCAGATTTGGATCAGTGCTGCTCTCTGCTTGACAGTTTCATACTTCATGTTGTCCTACCTCTAGCGGACAAGTGACACACCTAGAGTTCTGTTCTTGAACTTTAAAAAAAAAATGTTTAGTTTTTTTGCATCTTTCCTTCCTGAAGTTTGTGGTAGACTAAGGAGGAAGCATTTATGTGTTTGCTTCACACTATGAATTTATTTCTTAACTCCCCTGAAAATTTTCCAGTACCCCAGCTCCTGCTCAAAATTTCCCATGCTACAGCTACAATGTAGTGATATGATTCACAGTTCTTGTTAAGCAATAGTAAACCTGTTCCAAATATGTGTAGCTTCTTCCTTCTACAAAAGAAATGAACCATAGCGAAGATAGTTGCAGCTAATCTGTCTTCAGACTCAGGAAGATTCTTCTGCACCTCTGCATTTCAGAAGATGACCTTTATCAGATGCAAAGCCTACAAATATTTTCTGATTGTGTATGGCAAACTATGTATATAGGATTTGATGTACAAATGTAACAGCCCTTTTCCTATCATACATCAGCCAATGTAGCACAGATGCAATGTTACAGAAAGTAAAGCATAAAGTAGAGCGAACAAACATAAAAACTAGTTTATAACTTGCCAATGGGAAGAGGAGACCAACTAAAACAATTTGTAGTGGAAGTCCAATGGAATACCATGGAGTTAGTTTCCCTAGAGAAATGAAGGGAAGACTGGAATAGTACTCTCTCTTTAAATGCAAACACTGATTGGGAGAGGTGGTGTTTCTGCGATCTGCCAACAAGAGCAAGAGCTCTTTGCTGAAAAAGCAACTGGGCTAGCTGATATAGGAAGCTGTGTGCACACTGATGCCCTAGGGCATCAATTTCATGACCAGGGGACCCTGAGAAATGCTTCAGTTTTCTCATAATGAGTGGATCGAGTGCCTTCATCAAAATTGAGATTTCAGGGCTCAAAGTTCAAAAAGCTACCAGAGGTGACATCATTTCCCTGCTTCCTCCCTCTCCTGTCCCTTCCAAAAACAACCCCACTATATTTTTTTTTCTTGTCATTTGACTGAAATCACCTGGGGGTTAATTATCTTTCTGGGATGAAAACCATATGCTATTTCATGTTCTTGCATAAGGTTAAACCGTGTATGATGAAACTGATCAATTAAATCTTGAGGGAAGAGAAGGGAAGGGAGGATGGGTGAAGCCTGGCCAGGAGTTAGTGTTCTCATTTACTGACAATGCAATCCAAGATAACAGACAAATATAAAATTTGCTTGCTCACAAGGAACAAAGCAGAGAAAGTGTTGCCTGTATCACCATAAAATGAAGTTGGGGAACACTAAAGTGGGGAATATTAATGTAAACAAGATGGGGAAAATCACTGTTTATAACTGGAAAGACTTGGACTATGGAAAGGTCATATTATTTAAAAAGCAATTTTTCTGTGTGTTTGGTTTTGGTTGTTTTTTTTTTACCTTGCAGCTTGCAGACTGTTTTGAACTCAACAAATACTATGCTGATGCGTATTCACAAAATCCAGCCTGTTGTGTGGATCTACACCTGTCATTTCACTTCAGTGCAGGAACAGTCCCCTAAAATGTTAGGTTGGTCCTCTAAAATGATTGGTTTTCCAATCTATCCAGCATGTGAGGCTGGTTCTTATCACTGTGGATGGTTTTCCTTCAAGCTAGAATATGGATTTTTTTGTGCTGGTCTGGTAGGGATAAAAGAGAAGAAGAGAAAACAGGGATGGAAGTGCTCCACTGAGTCTCATGCTTGCAAAATTCCATGCATATGGAAATTGCAAGTGGAAAGAAGATCTACAGCCACATGCAAGTTACTGAAGGCAAACAGTGCAACATAAGCTTAGAGCTGTTTACAAGTGAATTCCTCATAACTCCTAAGTCAAAAACTTCATTGCTTGAATAATTTCCTTGTCAAAGAGAAACATTTTGCCAGTGAGAAAGAATAACTCCAAGAATCATTCAACCCCCGGCCCTGCAGAGTTTAGGCTGTACATGGGTTAACATGTCAGTGCAGTTACACTCCCTCAGCAGCTAGCATTTGGGAAGTGCGTTACTGAAAAGAAATAAGCCCAAACATACACAGATGTCTACTGTTTTGGGTTCAAATAGCCCTTGTGAAGAAAGAGTGGTGTATGTATATATGGGTGTGCACGTGTGTGGGCATGCATGGGAAAGCAAAATGAGCTTTGTTTTTATTCTCAGTCCCACCTAAACAAAGATCCTAATGTTATCCCTTGGAATGAGGTAAGAAATATGATCATTTGGTTCCAAGACCTGCCTGAAAATACAGTTTTTGTAGCCCTGAATGAGCAGCAGCCTAAGTAAAAGAGATCAGATGAACTGCATTTAGAAGTGATGCAGTGAACTGGTACGAGGGGAAAGTGCTTTTAGTGATCGATATGAAAACAGGGGGCTTTCATCTAACCACAGTGGGGATGGCAAAGAGGAATTTGGGCAATATAATATGGGATAAAAGGGTGGATAGCCTCTTATTTCAACCTAAAGACTTAATGATGCTTATTAAAAGGTTGTTACCTGGTTTCATGGAAGAATTATTGCCCTCTACCTCTCTCCTGAGAGTAAATGACCTGACAGGGAAAAACCAAGTTTTCTTAAGTCCTTGGTCCTTGTTGTGGAAATGTTCTTCTCATTTTTCTGTGACTCTGCCAAAAGACCAACCCATGCAAACCAGCAATACACAATGCAGTCCTCCAGGCAGCATGTTCATATTACAGCACTTGGGTGATTAGATATTATGATTTGATTCACATAAAAATTGTTTAGCTTAGGGTCAATGTTACCAATGAGTGAGAGCTTTGAAATAACAAAGTGTTCTAATGCTTAAAAAAAAATGCACTGGGCCAAAATCTAGTCTGAAGGAAACACGCTGAAGACAATGAACTTCCAGCAGGTGAGCCAGGCTGCACATTTCTGCTGGGGAAAGCTTTCCACCACTGCAGCATTTCATTATCGCTGTCATTTTCTCTATGAATTATTGCTTTCTTGTCAGATTTACCTCCCCTTCCACTTGAAAACAGTCATCGGAGGAATAGGCCAGCAATAAAACAAAACCTCCTGGAGGTTAATGTTGCAACGACAACAACAAAAACAGGAGCTGGTCTACCTCTTCAACTAGGGGATCAAACCACATGGTACTGTTTCAGCTATGAGAGCTCAATCTGTCTGTATCTGAATATAACAGGCAGCACAGCTTTTCTGAAACTGGGTAACAACAAACTCACAGTTTGTGTTTGAACTCACAGTCACTAGATTTTTTTTTAAAGCTACTTGGTGTGCTTCAAGACTTACAGCTCTTTAGCAGTGACTAGAAATGACAATTCAGATGAATTCATGTGCCATAAAAAAAAATCTATTAATTAGTTTTTTAATTAATTTTAGGAAGTCCCATATGCCATTTGACTATGAGTAAACAAGGTGCTAGCATTTCTATAATTCTACAGTAAAGAGACACGGGTCAGAGATATGCCCTGGGAGACAGGAAACCAGAGCACTAAAATGCCCTTCTTCTTACCAGAAGAACCCATCCAACTGCATAAACTGGCCTTTCCTGGTGAAAGAACTATTCTCACTTTTTGTAGAATAAACTGTAGTTTAGCTAGAGTTATCTAAAATTAAATCAACTGGGCCAAATCTATGAAAAGCCATTATTTCTCCTGCATTCCACCTGAAGATGTCTGTCTTACATGTGTAATGTAACTTTGGAGTTAAGTCTAACCAGCACCCAGAGGGAGCCTAGATGTAGATTCATAGAATCATTTAGGTCAAAAAAGACCTCCAAAATCATTGAGTGCAAAATACCTTTCAAACTACAAAATGAAGGAAATGTTTTTCAGCTAAATATTTTGAGACATGTAGAATGTGTGAGAATATTTCTTTAGAAATTACCATGGCATGGAATCAAGCCATAATCAAATGAATGAAATCAAAGAATCTTTCCTCTGTTGCCTTCCTTGAATAGTCATTCATGAACCAAAAAGTAAATGCACAAAAAATCTTAAATCACAACCAATCACACCAGCAAAACTTTGACACTCCTTCACATTATTAAGTGGTTTAGAAAGCCAGAATGACTGCAACAGGAGACCAAATCCAACTTTACTGGAACAAATTGTGCTTTGAATTATGTTGGTGCAGTGCCACAGAAGTCAATGGGATATGACCTTCACAGCTAATGAAAGAGGTCCACTAAATTTGTCCTAGTCAGCTTGCCTGCAGAATCCCTTTGCACATTCTATGCACATTCTCCCTCTCTCAGAATAAGATTTTTAGTTAAAATATAAGCTAATGAATTACAGAAACAGCTTTTTCACAGTAAGTCCTCAAGTACATAATGGCAGTAAAAGTACAGACCAGATTCACATGAAGACTGATAGAACTTGAATTTAACTCATTGCAGTCTATAACTTTCTTGTGGGGGGAAGAGGAAGGACAAACACTGATCTCTTCTGCTGGTGACCAGTGACAGAACCCAAGAGAAGGGCTTGAAGCTGTGTTAGCAGAGGTGTAGGTTGGATGTAAGATACAGGTTCTTCATCCAGAGGTTGGTGGCGCTCTGGAACAGGCTCCCCAGGGAAGTGGTCACAGCCCCAGCCTGACACAGTTCAAGAAGTGCTTGCACAATGCTGTCAGGCACATGGTGTAACTCTTGGGAATGGCACTGTGCAGGGCCAGGAACTGAACTCAGTGATCCCTGTGGGCCCCTTCCAATTCAGCTTACTCCAGGATTCTGTGAATCAAAGCCCTTTCACCATGGGATCTTTTTGTAAAGGAGCAGATTTACTACAAGGTGTAGGAGACTCTCAAGCATTTCAGGGCATTGCCCAGTGCACCCTAGTTACTGCTTGTGTGACTGCAAGAGCAATCATGGAGCACATCCTCATCCTTTGCTTCCTTCCCTTCCAGATCAGATCCAACTCCAGCCCTGCATATGGTAGTGAGGTAAAGAAATTCCTGAGGCGCTGACACCTAAAATTTATGAGGTGGCAGACATTCACCTGATGATCCTCTCAAATACACTTCAGAAATGCCTACAGAAATGAGTTTATTTATTCTTAAAGAAACTGATTCAGTTGACAAGGGGAAGGAAGGAGGCAGTGAAAATAATGAGAAAATAATAACTATCGTTATCCATAAGTATTAAAGCAGATTAACAGATTATGAGATAAAAAACTGAGTACTCCACAGTTTAAAGTTCTAACGCCATTAAGGTTCTATTTCCTGACAACTAATTTTATGTTAATCGCCATTAATTTTTCAGAGCTAAATAGCAAAAGAAATGAGATTCCTCTATTATTTGCCATACAATCTAGTTGTGTAAGGAGTCCAATGTGAATGGAATGTGGTGAAAAGGTCAATTATCACAAGATAATTGAAATTATGGCAAGAAAAGACTTACTAATCCATACCCTTGCCACTGCAATTTCCTCTCTTCTACAGAGCATCTTATGAAGCCTCCTACTCAAAAGGTTTAAAAGTGACTCAGTAGTTTGAAATTTTCTGTTGTTAATTAAATAAATTATTTTTTTAGTGAAACATCTTAGCAAGTAGTCTTTAAGTACTTTATGCTATACATCCCTACACAATCAGAAATGCATTATGCATTAGAAAGGCATTTGAGCTCAGTGCAAGTGACAGAGATGACAATTTTTTTTCAATGCAAATAGCTCACTGCTTCCTTCCAATTTTTAACATTGATGCTGTTTTGTTCAGTAAATGCCACCTTCTTGCGATATTTAACTTAGGCATGTTAAATACTTTTCTAACTGTATATTTACAGAATTTTGGTGGAAAGCAGTCTAAATCAGCAATTTCTACCCTGATCTTGATGGTTCTCAAGAAACCATGAAATCCTAGAATGGCTTGGGTTGCAAGGGACCATAAAGATCAGCCAGTTCCAACCCTCCTGCCACCTTTAATTTTAAAAAGGTAACTGTATAAATGCCAGAATAAATTAAGTTCTGATCAACTTTTTCTGCCGACATCTCCTATTAGTGTAAATAGTTGACCATATACTTGAGCAATTTCTTAGTCATGCTGCAGCAAGAATTTCTTCCTGCTTTGCAGCTCAAATTTTATTTTGTTTAACATAATCCCATCATGCCTGTCTTTGTCACCTTGAGATAAAAGAAACAATCTTTTCCCTTTATCATCTGAGAGCATGACTTTCAGTTTCTACCAAGTCAGGTGGTTCAGCCCCTTAATGATTTTTGCTGCTGTTCTTGGAATTCCCTTCAATTTGTCAACATCCATCACTAGTTTCAAGGTGCAATCTCATCACTGCTGTATAGCAAGAAAATCACCTTCCTGTGGACAAAGGAATGACGACGCTGCACATACAGACCGAAGTCACAACATCCCTTTTTGTAATCCTCTGGCATTGCAGCATGCAGATGTATCATTTGCTGTCTCCTAAAATCCCAAGGTCTCCTTTGACATTTCTGCTTTCCAGGTATCTTTGTCTGACTTAATAACTGTGCTTTAGATTATTTCCCTTTCAGATTTATTAACCTACATTTTTCTAGGTCAGATCTCATTCTCTTAGTTAAAGCCCATATTTATGCCATGTCCCATTCTCCTTGCACTATTTTTTAATAATTAAACATAGTTTGTTATTTCGAGGCAGAAGTCGGAAGATCCTTATTAAGATTTGGATAGGATTTGATGAGTGTATTTCAGTCCTTTTATCCTTTAATATCTTGCCTTAATTCAACTGGGTACTACACCTGTGTTCACTGCTGGGCCACTCATTTTTTGCCAGTGTGACTGACTGTAGAGTGCCAAAAGGCAGCCCTGGAGCTCTCTCTTATCCTATGTTATCCAGAAAGAAAAATACAATCATCTTACTAATTGTAGACAATCCACTCTTGAACAAGTCTAAGCCCTTCCACAGTCAAAGGAATTAAGAAAATGGACATCTTTAGGTTACAACTAGTCTCATGCTTAAACAGGCATCAAAACCAAGTTTAACAAGGTACACCCTAGAAATGTTTGTTTCATTTCAATGGACATGAGGTGAGTCCAATAGACCTGGCTGTAGATATGTAAACAGCAACAAACAACTGCAGATCATTGTAGACATCTTTGGCATCATGATTTACTCTTTCATTTTTTTCCATGTACTAAAATATAAAAGCTTAAAAACTTATTTAGATTTAGTTCTTGTTTTTCCACATCATAAATTTTTTCATCGTGTAACTTAGGAGCATTTCTGATGATCCATGTTTAACAGTGAGTTTTACCCAGCAGACTTCTAGGCAGTTAAAATAGTACTTGAGTACTATATTCTTTATACAGTTTTTGAATAATTGCTCTAAAGATTTTTTTTTTCATTTCAAGGCTTGCAACAGATGCCTATTGATGTCTTTCAACCTTTGTAATTTAATCTGAAGTATTCCACTTGCTGCTATTCATTATTGAATTGTATTTCAGTGCTATTACAAACATGATATTCATTATTACAGTATATAGTGGTAATATAAAAAAATAAATGAAGCAGCACAAAGAACAAACTACCCCTCTCATATATTTACTGCCTTAAAAACTTACGTAGGAGGTATTTCTCTCAATGGTATACAGAAGAGTCTTCAAGTGTTTCTTGCATCATTTCGCTAAGAAAAGTTCAGATAGTTTACCATAACTATAACTACAGCAGCCAACTGCTCCACAAACTTTTAACTTCATTAATCCATTACAAACTGAAGAGATGAGGGTGAAATTCTGATCATAACCTGGCTTCTCAATCTCTGCCATAACATGGTCCCTGAATCCCATTAAACCTAGTAAATATGAAGATACTTGCCCCCCATATGACACTGTACATTAATTTTATTTCAACAAGGGAAATCTCTTTAAGTTTTATTATAGGAATAGTTATGATTTTTACTGTTTGTTTAACAACATGGAACATTCCATAAAGATCTGAAACCTTAATTACACTGCTCTACGTAATCCTCCAGAGAATTCATTGGAAGAGCATATTAAACATTTTTTTTCTGTTCCTAGAAGGGGTCTTCTGTTATCCATTGCCATTACGCACGCTTTTTAAAATTAGTAAAATCCAATGTACTAAGTAGCTTTATAAGCCAGTGGCCTCCTGCTTTCTCACTAGTCTCAAAAAATTATGTTTACAATGTAACCTGCGTATCTTTTTAACACCTGAAATGTTTTTGTATAAAACAAAACTAGTTATTTGTTGCAGTGATAGCAAACAAATACCTTTTTAATATGTGGTGCTAAAATGAACAATGACTATGCAGTAACAATGCCCTATTCAGCAGGTTTATTCCCTCCTCTTTCACCATGCTCCTATTGATTTCAGCAGTAATTTTTTCTTTTTTGTAAAGCTGTCCTTGCAGTTCCAACATGGATGCAAGCAAAACTCCATTCCTGTATGTACCTCCTCAAAGTAACTCTTCATTATGCCTCAAGTTTATTATGCATCAGTCTGCATTATGGGGGTTGAATATCTATCAATGAGTACATCATTTCAAGAGGAAGATAATCAGGGAAAAAATTATTCTTTTAAAGCATATCTCATTCAGAAATGTTGGAAAAATCCTATTTGATTGTGGGACTCCTTGTCGTATTTGAAAAAAAAAATCCTGACATTGGCCACTGTATGAAACTACAGGAGAATGAGTTTCAAAATGAAGAGTACAAAACTAAGTGAAAGCAGTAATGTCCATTCTGTGTATCTAACTGTAACTACAAAGCAATTTTAATGACAAACCATGGCATCCAGATGCAGTCAGCATATCTTCTTGAATTAATTAACAATATAAAAACTGATAGTATCTTAGGAATGTTGATTTTTTTACTGAAAGTGACCACTTTGTATGAAACTGAGAGTTTAAAATATTCTCTGTGAGAGCGAATTCCAGAATATCAGCATTAATGGTGTATTCTGGATGATGTGGGCAGTAGTAGAATAAAATAATACAGTCATTAAGGTTTGAAAAGACCTTTAAGCCCATCAAGTCCAATCATCACCTTAGCACCACTGCCATGTACACCATAGAGCCCTGTCCCATACATGGACAGACATATTCATGTCTTTTTTGAACACTTCCAGGGAGGAGGGTGTCTCCATGGAATGTGGATATTCTGTTAAATATTTTTCCCTAATATTCAATCTAAACCTCCTCTGACACAGCCTGAGGCCATCTCCTCTTGTCCTGTCACTTGTTACCAGAAGAGAATGATACCCCACTGTCATTGGGCTACAATCTCCTTTCCAGCAGTTGTAGAGTGATAAGGTTCCACCTGAGCTTCCCCTTCTCCAGGCTAAACACCCCCAGTTCCCTCAGCTGCTCCTGGTCAGACCTGTGCTCCAGACCTTTCCTCAGCTCCACTGCCCCTCTCTGCTCACACTCCAGCACCTCAGTGTCCTTCTTGTACCGAGGGACCCAAAACTGAACACAGCACTCAAGTTGTGGCCTCATCAGTGCCCAGTACGGGGGACAATCCCTGCCCTGCTCCTGCTGGC
The DNA here is from genome assembly GCA_013397375.1 of Toxostoma redivivum. Lineage (NCBI taxonomy): Eukaryota > Metazoa > Chordata > Aves > Passeriformes > Mimidae > Toxostoma > Toxostoma redivivum. The sequence goes on along the minus strand of VXBI01010443.1, from coordinate 263,994 downwards.
CACACCACTGCTGATACAGGCCAGGTGCCACTGCCCTTCTTGGCCACCTGGGCACTCGGCTGGTTCATGCTCAGACCAGTCAGACAGCCAAACGAGAATTTTATTAGAGGGACAAGTTTTTCCAAACTGTGGCTTTTTCACAAGGATCCATCATCCCTGGAGAGCAAAATACTGTCATGTCCCCCAGGACTAAGACTGGATCCATGGAAAGCATACCAGGGAGTAGGTTTATAACCCACTCTTGTATGACAGAAACTCCAAACATCATCAGTGTGAAGTGTGAGTTATCAAGAACAGGCTCCCAAGGGAAGTGGTGAAATTACCATCCCTGAAAGTTTTCAAAAACCTGAGTAGATATGGCCTTTTGCATTACAGTTTAATGGGGACAGTGGTGTATTTTGTCAAAGGTTGGATTTGGCCATGTTGAAGATCTTTTCCAACCTTCATGATCCTATGATTTTATCCCATCCCACAGAAAAAAGTAATTTGGATTACATTTCCAATACAAGAAGCTAACAGTTTTCAAGCGACTCTTTCAGAATAAAACATAAAAAATGGGTATGTTTCATTGCTTTTAAAATTAGAATAATTAAACTAACTAGTGCACTTAATGTACTTTCCCATTCCTGGAAGTGTTCAAGGCCAGGTTACACAGGGCAGCTCTAAAGAAAGGTGTCCCTGCCCATGGCAGGGGAGCTGGAACAAGACGATCTTTAAAAGGTCCCTTTAAACACAAACCATTCCATAGTTCTATGATTCTACTTGCATTCTTTCATCAGAGAGTAAGACACACACACTATTTGTAGATTCTGATTAAAAAATGCATGTATATATGGACAATATTTTCTCTTCAAGTACAAAATCTAAATTTAGTTGATCTTGCAAAGTCAAGATTAGCAAAAATTCTAAAGACTAAAGACTAAAGCCAGAAGTAATCTCCATGAGTTGCTCTAGGAAGCTTTGAAGCCATCCTTAATTTGGATTAATTTGGATCTTAACTTGCATTGCCTCTATATATACTACAAGAAAAAATTATTCTTCCAAGCAATGGTTTCTCAGCTTTTAGATGATGAGTAGACAGAAAAAAAATTCATTATCCCTAAATGACATGGAAAAGCATAGGGAGTTCTGGAGGGAGCACAGCATTAAGTGAGAACATAAAAGTATGGGACAATAAATAAAGAATATTACAACCAGTTCAAAGTAGACATGAAAGCATAAGAACAGTTTTTGCTTCTGTTTGAATTCTTCCACCTTGCAGGCTAAAAGCAGTATTGGATCAAATCTGAATTTTCTTTTCCCAATCTACTTTATAAAAATGAGCAATTTTTCAATATTTATTGTAAATTTTCTATGACTTTTTTTTCAGGCAAACTAAAAATGAAAAAAAAAAGAAAATCCAACAACACAGATTTTTGCAGATAAGAAAAAAAGGATGCCAAACAAGAAAGCCAATAATATTAATAATTATTTTAGGAGACATGATGAAGCAGGCTTGCAAGTGGGTGTCTGTTGCCATTTCAAAACAACAGAAAGTAGGCTGCCAATAGTGCTGAGAGGAAACAAATACACTTGCAACTTCTCAGCACTGAACAGTAACTGGCATTTATTGCATTTAAGCTCATATTATCCGACTTTTCATTTAATTGCAGTTTGCTTCTCACAGAGTGCATTATATTAAATATTAACTATCTTGGTTAGGATGTCAAGGCATGCTTTACTGTCTTTTTAGATTACTGAACAGTAGTTCATGTAGGAATTATTTAGGGTTGCTGAAGGTAGAAAATTAAATGTGATGGGGTAAAATTAGAAAAGGAAAAAGTATAGGCAGTTGAAGTAGTCACATCCAGAAAACTGTAAACCATTTCTCAGGGAAGAACATATAGTTTGTTTCTCCAGATTTTTTCAAATAGAGTAAAGGACTGACAACAGCTGTTCAATAATAAATGGTGCTGCACAGAAATAATAAATCATGGTCTTTGTTGATAGCACACCAGTCTCTTGCCGTAAGCAATGGCCTGAGAGTCAGAAGCTGTTTTCCAGCTCTGCCACTGACTTCTTTTGTAATCTTTTTTGGATCACCTCAGCAATTTCACTTTCTCTTGAGTCTCTTGCAGAGTCTTAAATCTCTCCAAGTGAGGTCTAACTCTAACTGGGGATTGTCATCCCTGCAATGCAATGTTATTGTCACTTGCTGCAATGCAAATAATAAAGAAATACTGTATTTTCTAATAATGCTCACACTCTTCATCTTACATCACATTCTATCAGCTTTTTTCCCCCACCGTTCAATTGCAGCAGGATCTAAAAGGACCCAATCACTTACTTGGAAACTTATAAACTTACACCCCTGGAAAACTTCATGTTAAAAAGACTTTACAATCTACAAGTGAAATGATCACAGCTCTCCAAAACTCATCCCTAATCTCTTTTACTTTATTCCTTCCTCAGCTGCCAGCACCCAACATCTGAAGAGGTCCTACACTCAACACCTCTTTGTCATGACAGAAACAAGACGTAACTTTCTCAGATAGATGTTCATGTGCTGTTAGTCACCGGGCTGCTTCTATATTCGAGCACTCAGAACCACCTCCAGAAAATGTTTTTCTTTCTATCTATTAATGAAACCAAGATGTCTAGATGATTCCTCTAGGAATGATTATGCTGGGTTGGATCAGTGACTCACCAACTAAAGTGACCAACATGGAGTTTTGAGGAAACTGTCCAAGAACAGATAAGGCTATTGAGAGTTATGTCTGCTGAATATTTTCCCAGACTCCAATACATTGTGTCTCAGGGAGGTCTTTAGTCAGAGAGAGAGAGATGCTGTGGTTAATTGCTTCTGAAAAGATGTTTCTCAATGAAGTTATATGAAACAGGCACAAACAGCTACATAAGTAACCTGCTGATATCTATAGTTACTAAGAAGCAGCTCAGTCTGTAAACTGTATTTTATTGCTGTTTTGCAGTAATTTTTATTTTTTAGTTCTGGTGGCATTGTACTGTCCACTCTTTTTTTTTTGTAGGAAAAGAAAGCCATGATGCTACAATAACTGTCAGCCTCAACACTTCAGGAGGCTGGGGTATCTACTTGGGAGAGACTGAATCAAGCAATCAGTTACTTGCAGGGAAAGCGGAGTAACTGAGAATCATATCCCAGAGATGTTGTGATGTCCCATCCCTGGAAGTGTTCAAGGCCAGGTTCGATAGAGCTTTGGATAGCCTGGTCTAGTGCAGGGTGTCCTTGCCTATAGCAGGGGATTGGGACTGGATGATGTTTAAGGTCTTTTCCAACCCAAAATATTCTATAATTCTATGAAAATTTAAGGCTAGAGGAGGAATAGAGAGATAAGGGGAATGAAAATGGTTCCTTTCTACCAGCAAATAACCATACTTTCCAGGTGTGGCTTGGAGCCAGGACCCTGTTCCAAGTGCACCTCTGAACTTGGCCCACCATACTTTCCAGGAGGTTGATTGCATTAAACTACTCCTAGTATTTTATTGAGAATTGATAGCTTGTTCTGCTGATCTATAAACTCCCATTCCATGCAGTAGCTGTCTTTTAAATCATAGGCTGGCCTCTTTCCCAATTTTCAATTTCTAAAATCTACCCAGTTGTCATATAACTACTATTTTCTCTCACACTTCCTTACAATAGGACATTTTTATGCTCGTTTATTTTGCTGCAGTGGGTTTATTTGGATCACAATGGATCACTGTCACGGCATGAGTAATATCTTCAAAATAACAACTACAATCCCATCTATCATCATGAAACTTCTTGGAAAACAGTAGTACACCTCTTCTGTCCTTCTGTGGACTTTTGGATGAAACCCCCATGTATTTTCCCCCATATTCAGCATCACTTTCCCTCTGATCATAGAAAAAAGCAATGGGAAAGCTTCCTGGATAATGAGAGAAGGGTTGGATCTTTAGTTATAAGAGCACTCAAAATTTCATGATGGAGATCACTGTCATCTTCTTATATGCATCTCCTATTGTTATTCTGGAGAAGAGAGAGAGAATAGGATTTTCTTTCAGGAACTTCTTTTTTTCCTATATTTTATCACATTGAGTTCAATATAAATCAGTAGAAAACATGTTCTTGTGTTTACAACAGAAGATGAGCTCTCCATTATACACTATTGAATAAGATGCTTTTCAACTAGTTTTCTCATTTGTAAATATAATCATAGAATCACTAGGGTTGGAAAAGACCTCCAAGATGTCCAACTTTCAACAAATACTCTATACCAACTAAACCACATCATGAAGGTTGAAGCTGATCTTGTGGTCTTGTTGATTTAGAATCCCTTTGGCCAAATTCATGCTTGATAGGATGGACTCTGAGTAGGACATGGAGAAGGTCTTGGTGTTGAAGACCAGTATCTGTTACTGAATACGCTTGGGAGAGGCTGGTGACAGAATTGAGAGGAAAAGGGTATATTTATTCTGGAGACTAAAAGTAACAGATGGGAGTAGTGAGGAGGAAAAAAGTCAGAAGTCAAAGCGGGGGAAAAATAAAATTTAAAAAAGCAATAGTTTTAAACTGCCAAAATGACCAATCTGCTCTAGTTTCCAGCTCTGTCAGATAGTTTAATCCACTTCCCAGTGTCAAAGCTGAAGTGGAATCCACTCAGTGCTCAGCATTACTTTTCATTAATGAAAGTGGCTACCGGGAGTACAAGTTGCAAGCAGGTTTTGGAGGAGAAGATGAGCAGGGAGAGGATCAAGGAAATCTCACAGTGAGGGAGAAAAAATAGGCTTGATTTTCCTCTCACTTAAAGCAGTTCTACATGCTAAAACTCAGCTGATTTCAGAACAACCTGTCCCACATTTTCAGCAATGTAAGAACATCAGACCAACCACGTTCCCAGGGAATGCATTTTGTTATATGTACCATCCCTGTATTTTTTTAATCCGGCTTTTTTTTTTTTTAAGCTATTTTCATTTCTTGTCATTTCCAGAAAAAAAAAAAAAGCGTTAGTAAATAAATTGCTTTGTTAAAAAAAGGAATAAACCAAACATTTCCTCAGAGTTCACATTAACATATCTCTTATGATGGTATGATAACTAAATTCTGAATTTGGATTAATATTATATATAGGTGATGGCATATGGCAAAAAGTGAGTTTATTAGCATATGTTCCCCCTAAACCTTTAATTCTTGTCTCAATGTGGTGACTGTCAAATTTCTCATTTTGTCTTATCTAATAAGAAGCTTCAATGTATTTACAGTAGAGAGGTCCAGGGAGTAAAAAAATTTTTGAGTTAAACGTGATATGGTCAGACAGCCCAGCTGAACCAGTTTTAAGGAGAACATTCTGTATGATGCTTACTGATCAAGTAGCCAAGTACTCTACAACCTTAAAGGCTGTGTTTATATGTGAAAGCATGAAAATTACTATCAGGCACAAATATATATTAACATTGTGTTGTCCGGCCCCTGACAGTTGAGGCTATGGCCAATACATTACACACAGATGTACATTTTGTAATGCTTTCATTTAAAAGGTTTAAGCTGTTTCCAAGGGGACTGCTCCAGCTCCCAGACAAACGGCCGCTTGACAGCTCTCCTAGTGCTCAAAGCTCTCATGCAATTTTGTTCAATACACAAAGTGCCAGACTGAAGGAAATTGCTGTTCCTCATCTGATGTTAAGTGATTGGCTTTCTATCTTCATTAAATGTGTGCTACTCAATGCCTCAAAGACATTTTACCTTGTCCTGGAATGTGAACTTTAGCAGCTTTTTGAAATACCCAGAAGGGCTCTGTGGAAATAAGAAGGAAAATCCTAAGTCCTGCCTGCCCATGCCCTTACCCCTGTTAAATCGATTAGAGATTGGACAGATCAGATGTTGTCTCACTAGATGTGCTGAGTTAAGTCTTAAAAGTTAGCTTCAGAATTCAAATGAGATTCTATTCCCAAAGACCCCAATCTCATCTGCAAAGGTGAACTAGGAATGGAGGAAAAGAAAAAGAGATGAAAAGAAAGAAGTATGTGAGGGGAGCATTTATATATGATGGATTACAAAATTAAGGCAGTACCAGGGAAACATTAGTGTTGCTCGTGACTGTAGATTTCCCTGGCTCACTACAGTGCCAGATGCCCTCCTTCTTCATTAATTCCAATGAGGATCCTGATACATAGATTCATTAAAAATGGGGTTCAGCCTTTAGAGAAATGAACATCCACTTCTTTCTCTCCCTCCCGTTTTGGTAATAATGAAGAGTTGCTGCACCTCTCAAAGCCTGAAAACACAATTGTGCTGTTGAAAGCCACTATAATGAGATCTCTGTTTGAGAGTCAGGTCTGATCAAATAATAGACCTTCCCTGTTTGTGTTTAAGGATGGGTAAACAATGTCAAAGTGAAACCTAACCAGAAGAAATTGCATGAGCTTCTTACATTCGTGCAGCTGTTTTGTTCCACTACTATTTAGAGCTTTTACTAGTCTGTGGCTGGTCTGAGGTCTGATACAAAGCCACTACTTATTTATGAAGAAAGGTGACTATTTACGCTGCCAACAACTCAGGCACTATAGAGAGACTGAAAACTGCAAGAGCATTATGCCCTGTGGACAATATAATCACCCTTGAAAGACTGCGTGGATGGTAGCATTATGGGTTCTCATTCACTCCTTCCCATACTCCCCAAATAGCAAACGTCTGTGTGCAAAAAGGATGGAACAGTGAAGGCATCATTACTGGGAAAATGTGCTTTGGGCAGAATGAGAAATAGCCCTATTATAGTCAAGCATGAGGGGACAAATTTGCATTGAGATATCCCAGGAACAGTGGTGCCAGCATTCTATTGGAAATGACTGAGCATCTTCCAGGTGAGGAATCTCATAATACTCTATGACCCACTGGAAGAGATTTACTTATGTTGGAGGGGCATGGTTTAGTGGTGGACTTAACAGTGCAGGATTACCAGTTGGATTTGATGATCTCTGCAGTGTTTTCCAACCTAAGTGATTCTATGATGCCGTGTATGTTGATACACAAACATTCTGCTCCACCCCCTGAAAATGTTCCAGCCTGCACAGTCTACATCTACATGAGCAGGAAAATCATAATAAACTCAAAAGCTGTGGATCTCCTCCATCTCAGGGACAAGGTTAATACTGTCCAGAGGCATTCTACACATTTGAAGATCTTTCTAGGTGGTTTCATATGATTTACAAAAATGAGTAACTCAACATCCAGCTACAGCTTAGCACTGGAAAATTTCGGAGGACAGATTCCTCTCACGCTGACTCTGAAGACTTAATTGAGCTGCTAAATTAAAAGCATTATCCTTTTGTGGAATGGAAATAATTTATTGATAGATAAAGATGCTTCACTGGCTAAAAAGGCAGTCTAGAACAACTAAACTTTTAACATAATTGACACAGATACAATTCAAAAATTAAACAAAAGGAAAACTGGTTATTCCTCTTGCAAGACAGAATTCCCTCTAGGACATCAGCCACTGTGTTACTGAAAACATCTTGTGTAAGTGTTTAGTACCCCCACCTGATCTACCTGATGCCATAATCATGAAATCAGAAAAGCAGACACAAAAAAGTCCTACTCTTTAAAAAGTGAAAATACTCAGGAGTAAAAATGAACTGAAAGTTCAGATAAATAATTTTTCAGTTCCACAAAAGCCATATGATCTAAGAGAGCAGATAACCATGCTGATAAAATTTTGTCGAGAGCAGCCCAGGAATTCTTTTTGAAGGAACAACTGACTTTTGTCTTTTCCTTTTTTTTATTAAGAAATGTTAATTAAAATAAATAGCTGACAGGTTTTTATTTAAATTTCAGATCTCTATTAAAATATATATAGAAAAATGATATTTAGAAATTTGAGAGCTTCCTATGTTAGGTGATGCAGAGAGACTGGCTACAAGAGAACCTACAAGAGAAAGAGTGATGTTTTCCCAGTGCATGTTGCACAGGACTGGGGATAAAAAACCAATCTACTTGGAAACACAATTCCAGTAGCAGTTGTTTGCAGTTATGAATGTACAATCCTATCTTTATATTCCACATGTGGATATAAATTTTCAGCCTTGCTCTGCACTTACCCATATGTCATACCTGTGAAATATTTTGTTATATAAACAAAACCATGTTTCACTTTATGGGCCAGTATTTCCATGCAGACCTGACACCAAAAGGGGTGCTGTGCTACACTCTTACTATGTGATCTATCAAGGAGCTCAACCAGTGCCTTTCAGCATGCAGAACCGAGAGACAGCCCTTCCACTCTAATCTTGACACAAAGAGCAAGGTACACAGACTTTCTCCCCATTTCCCTGCTGTTAAATGAGGGAACCAGCTGTTTCTTCCTCAGGGTTGGGAATGTTTGTAAAGTTTTCAAACAAGTATATGAAATTTTTCATGAAGAATATAAATATTATTGGTTTAATTCAATATAGCAATAATCTGTCTTTTTTTAAAACTTTATACTATTCTCCATCACTACAGTGCCTAAAAAAGAACCAAACTATATAATATTTCATGAGCAACCAAGAGCAATAGAAAAGTTCTGAGACTTCTCTCCTTCGTAATAATTCTTAGGTTTTAGAAGGGAGAGTTTTCCATTTTTGCTCCTGCTTTGATTTGTGGTTTTGATGGCTGATTGATTTTTCTGTGTAACTGATTTTATTTTGCTTTTATTTGATTTACTGAAGTCAGTGAAGTGAGGGGTAGAGGCCATGTCTGTGATCTGAGCAAACTTCATGTTATGTTGGAAGGATTTTTTTGAGAGTGTGCATGAGACATTTATAACACCCATGCAACTATAGTTTTCCATCAGTCAAGACTTTGCATTAGTATGATGGAGAAATTGTTACAGCTATCAACAGCAGTGCAAAACAAAAGAATGGAGAAATTATTTATCAACTAAGTTAGATGGAACAGACTGCAGAGCATTCCACCAGAAATAATGTTTCTAAACAGGTGTAAAATAGGGTTGAATCTAACCCCTGTTTGTTTCCTTGTGCAAAGTTAACTACGCTAAGAGGCTGGGAAGATATGCCCAATATTTTGCCCCACCTGTACTGAGGGAGAAGGGTGACACCTGAGATCACCTGAGTTGTGAGGATTTGCTCCAGGGATGATGTTCTCAAAGGAGCTGGATTAAATTCAGTTTCACCTACAGAGGTAATTTAAATACACAAAAACCATCCACAAGCACTGAGGCCAACTGGCACAGAGCAGTGAGTATCTAAGCCAGCAACCTTTCATAGTCTCCAAAACAACACAGATGCATAAAAAGAGACTGGTGGAAATGAGCTCTGGTTTGTTTTTTTCTAGTTCCTGATCCAGACTGAAGTATTACTTGGGAAAGCACTAGTTGACACAGGCAAACACCATATCACAGATGCTTCTGACAGTGCAACAGCAGAAATTACTGTATTGTAGTGCCTAGGACTGTTCCCAGACACTGTTTAATTTATTTCTTGGATATAGTCTTCATATTCTCATCTGTGAGATGAGCTCTAACATCTACTGTAGAGGGAGAATTACTCAGTATATGCCCTGACTATGCCAGTGCAGGAAGCCTGGGAATATTAAAGTAGTTGCCAAACAGTAATGCACAATGTTTTAATTATTCAAAACCACTCTGCCATTGTCACAGAGAAAAGACAAGGGCTTGGCACAGAAAAATGAGATAAAACCGCCCCATCACCTGCAAAATCAAGAGAGAATTTGGAAACTCCAGGTGTTTCTTTCCAGATGTTGTCCCTGATGATGCTGTTGAGTGGATTTAACTCTTGAGCCAGAGGATAAATATGAAAGCTAGCGTTCTGTACATACGCACACCTGCACCTTTTTAGTACAAACAGCACAATTCAAGCAGAGGAGGTTAATGATTTCCCACACAATGTAATCTAGTTTATAGATCTGTATAAATGTTTTATGGCAACACTTGATTATGTGATGTCCCAAATGATTTATCAAAGAAGCTGGTGTAAAAGACCAGCAAGAAATGCTGGGGAATTAACTGTCTCATTCTTTCTGTGGAACAAACAAATACTCAGAGCCCTCAGGAAACTTGAAACCCGTCTGGTGCAGAAAAAAGCTTGTAATTTGTTTGCATTTGATGACTCTCCTTAGTTGCAGGTAGTAGTGATAAATTCACAATTTGTGACAAGTAAAAAGAGGTGCAGTGCACATTAAAGTAGTTTAATCACCTACAGAATACAGTGTCTGCAAAGCAGGTTTTCTTTACTGTGCCTTACTGCTCAAACTGGCAAAAAAAAGAGGAAAAGCAGGCTTCATAGTGGACTTTAAAATGCTGAAATAGCAAAACACCAGAAATAGAATGGCAAATAAAAAAATGCAGATTATCTGGGAGATGTTTATCATCCAACTTCCATTTTTCTGTTATTAACTCTGTCTGTCCAGAGAAGGGCAATAAAGCTCATGAAGGGTCTGGAGCATATATCTTATGAAGAATGGCTGAATGATCTGGGGGTGTCTAGTCTGGAGCAAAGAAGGCTCAGGAGAGACTTGATTGATAAATTATCAATCTCTAAAACAACCAGAAAGGAGTCTGTAGTCTGGTGGGGGTCAGTGTTCTCTCCCAGGCAACCAGGGGAAGGACAAGGGGAAAGTCCTCAAGCTGTACCAGGGGAGGTTTTTGTTGGATATTAGGAAAAATTTCTTCATGGAAAGTGTGGCTAAGCATCGGAAGAGGCTCCCCAGGGAAGTGGTGGAGTCACCATCCCTGGAAGTGTTAAAAAAGAGCAGACATGACACTTTGCAAGATGGTTTCATGGGCATGTCAGTCAAAGGTTCAACTTGGTGATCTCAGAGGTCTTTTTCAACCTTGAAGATCCTACAATCACTAGAGACTGGTAATCAGGACTATCCCCCCTACCCAGGTTACCAAAACATAACATGCATCTGTGGTACTTTCTGTGTGAGCTGTGCTTGTAAGTGATGAGCTCCCACAATCTCGTAATGAACTTCTACAGAAAAATCACAAAATGGTCTGGGGATCAGGATGTTGCTCTTTCAAGCACTTCAGCAACTTTGTGATGATTCCCTGATCTGTTTATTTTCTGCATGCTTGGACAAGACAGACAAGTCACAGATTCAGTGTGGATTGTAAGTACTTACATGAAGCATCTGAATGAGAAGTGCAGAGATCCAGGTAACTCAGAGAGAAATGCAGCTCATATGGTAATGAAAGCTCCTTCTTTTTAACCTGTGGTATCCATGAAACTGGCTTTTTATGCATAAACAAAGGTAATCTTAGTTTTCTTCTAAACAATGAGGTATAAGTACCTAGAACAAAGAAACAGCTTACGATTGTTCCTGAGGAAATTTTCTGTTCTGACAGTGCATGTGCTGGTTGCATTATTTTACTAGCCTAAGAGAGTCACTATTAAAAGGATGGTATACTCTCCCCTGGCCAATTCCGTAATTCCAATGCATAGGCTCAGGAATATCTGCCATTGAAGAAGCAAATGAATGAGCACAAAAGAAACAGAGTAATGGCTGGGATCTGACCTTTTATGTCAAACATTTTTATAAGTGATTAAATGGGAATAGATGCAATTCTACAAGAATCAGAAACAGGTTTTGGCAAAGGATTTGCAAAAAAGGCTGAAGACCTGACTGTTGTGTGATGCAACTGAGCTAGAAGACTCATCAGTTTATCTCTAGGTCACCAAGATGATGACCTTTTTATGGCTTAAAATGCCAATGTATTAGCATGTCATTGAACACAATTCTCATGCATAAGGTGCTCACTTAGAACAGAGAGGATTTTATCTAAGTCAGCAAAACTATATTAAGATAGTAACTTTGCAAATTTGGTCATCAGAAAGTCACTCTGGATAAACTAAGGAGTGTCAAAAGTATGAACATTAAACTGTGATTGTTCCCACTCTAGCTGATGTGGTCCCTGGAAGAATTTCGATCCAGCACTTAAAAATTATTCTGGAGAATATCTAGCTTGTATGGGCAAGAGAACATCCTAAGAGAGTGTGTACAAATGTTCAACTCTGTCTGAAGGAAAAGAGAGTTGAGAGATAAATTCTTAAATTTTACAAGTTATCTGAAGTAACATCTTTGAGTATGTCCTTTGATTTAAGCAGCATGAGAGAAAAGTTAAAAACAAATCAGACTTCAAGAGGAAGTGTTGTGGTCATTATTAATGGCTGAGAGATAAAGAAAGGGACATTCACTGGAATGTGGCCAACATCATAAATTGTAAGCCAAGAACAGAAGAAAAGTAAAAGATGGCACAATCAACAGTAACTTGTGAAGCTGTACTTTTAAAGGCCCAGTGTTAAGAAAATGAAGCCTGCCTAAGCTGTTACTTGTGCAAAGTAAGGAGATAATGCCTGCTATCAGTCTTTATTGCCTCTTGACTTCCATCAAGTAGCTCATATGGACAACAGAGTCCCAGAGGCAGAGGTCTGCAGGCATCACAGAACGGTTTGTCAGAAGGGACCTTTAAACCTTACCTAGTCCAACCCCTCTGCTATGGGCAGGGACACCTTCTACCAGACTAGGTTGCCCAAAGCTCCATTTAACCTGGGCTGGAATGTTTCCAGGGATGGGCCATCCACCACCTATCTGGGTAACCTGTGAAAGTGTTTCTCTGCATTTATTGTGAACCTCTTCCTCATATCTAGTTTGAATCTACACTCTTAGTCAAAAAACATTACCCGTTCTATTGCTACAGGCCTTATTAAAATGTCTGTCCCCATCTTTGTTATAAGTTAATTTTAAATAATGAAAGGTTGGAATAGAGTCTCCCTGAAGTATTCTGTTCTCCAGGCTGGACAGCCCCAACTCTCTCAGCCTTTCCTCACAAGAAAGGTGCTGCAGCCCTCCAGTAACTTTTGCAACCCTCTTCTCAGCCTGCTCCAATAAGTTCATATCTTTCCTGAATAAATAACATTTCTACATATTTACAGCTGATGCAGTATTCCATTTCTGTCTGTGAACTGTTGATCATGCTAGTTCTTGGCCAGGCATTATGGATCTGTAGGAGAACTGGAAAAAACTTATTAAGCGACCAAAAATGTGCCGTATAAATCCCTAATCAGAAAATATACGATCAGAAGATGCTCAAAGAAATACATTTTATAAACTGTTAAACAGTTGGTTGGAAACCACAGCCTGAAATGGATATTTTCAAACAGAATTCCAAACCCCTCTTTGAATCTATGCACTTTTGTATATGTTTATGTACACATACACTTATATGTACACTTATATGTATAGCTATAAATAAATAGTAGGAAAAGGCTACTTCACTAATATGATGAATGATACTTGGTGTTTACAAAAGACAAGAATCTATGGCTCAGGCTTGGAATCAAGCCACACTGGTTCAGTGTAAATTAGTAGCTGCATGCCAGGAGAGAGCTGGTCCGCTAAGATGTTTGCAGTGTTTTATTGCCTGGATTAATTAATGCTCATGGTTAAGAGAACAATAATCTGCTGGCTTCCAAGAGGGAGTCAGGCAGTCTTCCCTGCTCAATGGAGTGTTAGAAGATTTGAAATATTTGAGGCACCAGAGGCTACTAAGGAGATTTATACAAGTCAGTTCTTGAACTTCCCACTCCTGGAAATTTGTTATTAGAAGGTTTCCTGGAGCTCAAGTGGATACCATGGATTCCTAATGGACTTTTATTATTTTGTAATTCCTATGAATGAAAGGTTTTTTAAAAAAACTATGTATTTCATACTTTTCTTTTTAACTTTCACTTATTAATGCATTATGCATATATTTGAGGTTTAGTTGTCATGTTCTGTTTTGATCACTTTTGTACAGAATCAGTCATTTGAAGTCCTTGCCTAAAGTATCACTACATAACAACCATTTTCATTCTTCTAATATATTTAAATTTTTTATTAAGTTGTTAATCTCTTACTTCATAAACAGCACTGGGTGTGTTCAGTGAAAGACCAAATCCATTTTGTTTAGCTTTTTGTTTGACAGCTAACCCTTCACTTAGACTTCTAGCTCTTGGAAACAGACCTGAAGATCAAAGAGAATCTGAGAAAAGGAACTATTTATTAACTCAAGAATTTAAAAAATTTGAGCCACAGAAAAAAGCAAGCATATTATGAAAGAGGACTCAAAAAAGTTGCAGTGATATTAACTAAGATTCTACCATTCTGTTCTTGTGGCTTCTTTATATTAATAGATACTTGTTTTCTATTGAAAAAAAAATCACAATTATTATTTACAGAAATATTATAGGGAATATTTCTACTACACTATTTAAAAGAAAACTAAAGACACCGTAGTAACAAGGAACTTATCACTCTAAGGACTGGAAAAGTGGTGACTAAGTGAATTAGAAACTGAAGAGTTACACACCATTGCTATATAAATGTTCTTCAAGGATTTCTTTTTGTTGTTTTTACTGAAAATAGTATTTTTAAACTAGAAGCAATCATTAAATATTTACATATATAAGTCTAATAATAAAAAGGAAGTATTTATACTTCTTATATTTTCAAAATAGTACTGCTGTTCCTATTATGTGACAATAATACAGTTCCTCTAAGTATTTCTTAGAGAGAAAGTTTTGTTCTTGAGGATTGATCCCCATTATGACAACAACTCAACACAGCTCTGCATCTTCCACCTAAGTATGAGACAGGTGTAGAGAATATTTCTTGGCATGGAACTTTATGTTTTTAAGTTCCCTGTATCTTTAATTTATTTACTTTCAGCAGCTGGCGCAGTAGATTTGTAAACCATTCCTGTAACTTTTCTGGATGAAAATTTTATACTCCTTCAAGGACACCCACAAGTCATGTATTGACTTGACAGGGGAGGCTGTCAGATTCCTGATAGTATTTTGAGTTCTTTTAGTTTTATCCTCTGAAAAACAGTCTTTGTTATCCAAGAATGGCTACTGAGTACATGTTTTGACTGGCACCAATTCAGGCACTGCTCTTTTCACTGATGCTAGCTGGTTTAGATATCAACCTACGCTTTCAGAAGCAGGGTCTGAAAACAATCTAAAAATTACTCTGGCAATCATACATACTCATCATTTTAAGTCAAAAGAGAATGTGAGATCATTTTGTGTGACTGCATGTACGTCACAAGTCATTACATTTAAGCATTACACCTTATTAATTTCAAAAATTCAGTTTGACAATACTGTGTATGCCCAGATTCATCCTGTATAACTTAAGACACCTAGTGAAAAGCCCATCTTGGATGCTTTGTGGACAAGAATCTATAGAAAAAAATAGCCCCTCAAGAGGGCAAACCAGACCAGGATATGAGCTATACTGTGAAGAACTCCTCTTCATGTACACAAAGATGGCCTTGAGCTTCTAAAAAAATGCCTGCGAGTTTCAATGACTATTTCTGTGACCCTGTGGCTACTCACATGGCAAAAGTCAAAGAATATCAGGGAACTTAAGGAATAAACAGAGAACAGAAATAAAAGTATTATTATATCATTGAATAAAGTCCCAGTGTGTCCAATTCTTGCATATAAAATGCAGATAGACAAACAGCATAACTTTCTTGACAAAAAGATGTGAAAACTAGAAATTTTGAGGATGCAAAATTATAGGTAAGCTTGCAGATTAGGAACAATTAAACACATTGAGGCTCTTCAGCTTGCCAGAGGCAGCTGAGAGAGACTATGACTGAGGAACAGTCTGGATGTTTTCACAGCCTCTTCAATACCAGAGCTAGCTAACAGCAAATGAATCCAGGTGGCCAGCTGAACCAAAGGGAAGGGACTTGTGTGCATGTGTGTCCCCAAGTCAAACCACGAGAACACAGCCATGCTGCACAGCATGTAGTTACATGGTGAAACTCAGAAGCCTGATAAAATGAAATAAGGAGCATTTGTTGTCTAAGACTTCCCTACTCCAGAGGTTTTTAAACAAATCTTACAATTTAACTACCATGCCTCTTAAATAGGAAATCCATTGCTTATTTGAACAGTACAGGAGGTATAAATGACGAAAAAAAATGAGAGAAAAAAAGTCATTGACTTGCAGCTTTTGCAGCTCCACGAACAGACACTGTGTACACACAGAATAGTAGCTTAGGAGTGACAATGACTCATGTTGGGCAAAGCAACACCTGTCTGAGAAAAAACATCTGGACTGCTGCAGCATTCAGTGAGGAGTAAAATTTATCTTGAAGATTTTCCCTGTGGACTGGCAAAAACGCAGTTTTTACACAGAATTGTTTTATAGCACTTCCACAGAATTGTATCAGAAATTTTAAGGGTACTGCAAATTTGCTATCACAGATATTCTTTTAGGGAGTTTTGCCATTAGCATCACATCAACAATATTAAAAACACTTCCAAAGAACCATTTGGAACCAGACCACACCTTGTATTTGAGATCAATACAGAGACACCTTACCACTTACTTGGTATCCACGCATTTGGATTCTATTTCAGATATTCCCAGCTGCACTTGGGTCACAATGAAATGCTACAGAAAGCTGTGATTCCTTCCTCACAGATGTTCAAGCAGCAGCCTGGCTGATATAGCTCATAAATTCAGAGTAGGGGGTGGCTGGAAAATGCTGCTTTCAGCTGTCCAATGTGAATGTCACAATGAATGGGCATATGGTTAAAAAAATCACAGACTGTTCTAACCTGTACCTGTAACTGGATGCAGGAGAAAATATGCCTTTCTGCTTTTAATGAGCTATTTGTGCAACAGAAGTCATATGCCAGAATTGTAGCAGTGGTAACTGATTTCATATAAGCGAATTCTGATATAAAAGAATACAGTTGTTCCATGGTTAGGAAACACAACCTTTGTGAATTCAATCAACATGTTTTAAACATTTACTGACATTAAAAAGAAAGTGACTAGCTTTAGGGCATATGAAGTATTGGAACCCCATAAAGTTTAAGCACTGGCAGGGAAAAAGAATAATTGCTAAAGCAAACAGCTCAGCAGCTGGTTTAGTTGTGTTCATCAGCTAGTGGTGATAAGCATGATCCTACCCTGCATCCTTGCAGCTGCAAGAAGAGATGGCCTATAACATAAGGGTACTGGAACTACAGAATGATCAAAATGGAGAGAGATTGGGTATTCAGGAAAGTTTTTTTCTCTGAAACGGTGGTCAAGCATTGGAACAGGCTGCTCATGGAAACATGACAAGCATGAAGATGTGGGACATGGTTTAGTGGTAGACTTGGCAGTGCTGGGTTAATGGCTGGACTTGGTAATCTTAGAAGTATTTTCCAAGCCTCAGGATTCTATAATTCTCTGATCCTGATACATGCTGCAATGTTTTCTGCACAGCATTGCATCAGTAACAAAAGATGATACCCCTCTGTAAATAATTCTGCAGCTCTCTGCAATTTAACTTGGTGAATGAGCAGCTCTCCTCTTTTGATCACCAGATGATGAGTGCCGCCTGTCTAAGTAAGGAGTCCGTGTTTTCAGATCGACCATGTACCTGCTGAGATCAAATAGCAGAGTCACCCTTCAGATCTAACATTATATCCAGACACACCCCTGCTATGACAGAAATTACTCCTGCCTCTCGTGATGAGGGATTTGCATTCATCCAGCAGGAGGTGAAAGAAGACACCTCCTACTGGATGAATGTGCTAATGTTTCTGTGATCCAGCAGCCCATGGGGAACCCTCTGGCTCCACATTCCACAATTTCCCACCAAAACCTAAGCTGTACATTTATGAGCCTACACTGTCCATCACAAAGGACAGTTTCACATCCTTCTCAATGTGGAGGCCAAAGTCCATACAGCAACTACTCTAAATCCCTCTCTTGTGTGTTGTGGCTACTATGGTCTCAGCGAGCAATTCAGATTATTGCTTAAGATCGAGATCCCAACTCACCCTATTCACTGAACAAAGAAAAAAAAACATGACACACAAATTAAACACGGACAGTAAGCTCTCTGATCTCATTGCAGTGAGTAAAGTTTAAATTATTTTAAATGACTTCTTGATTTGTGAGCAAGAATTAGCATATTCCTGTTTAAGTTATAAAAGAAAAAAACTAACAAAATCGAAACTAAATCCAACACCTAGCCACACAGCCCTTAAAAGTTGCTTCATACGGGTTACCTTAAAGTCTAAAAAATTCACCCCATTTGGAAATATATATTAAATTCAATATACATTATACTCAAATATCATAGAATCATAGAATGGATTGGGGTGGAAGGGACATTAAGAAACATCTAGTTTCAACCCCACAGTCACAGGCAGGTTACTCAAAGCCCCATCCAACCTGACCTTAACACTTCCAGGGATGAGGCATCCACAGCTTCACTGGGCATCCTTTGCCACTGCCTCATCATCCTCCCAGTAAAGAATTTCCTCCTTATTTCTAATCTAAACCTACCCTCCTTAAGCTTAAAACCATTGCCCCTTTTACTGTCACTCCATGCCCGTGTCAAAGGACCCTCTCCAGGCTCTCCTGCCGTCCCTTTATGTACTGGAATGTGGTATAAGGTCTCTGTGGAGCCTTCTTTTCTCCAGACTGAACAGCCTCAACTCTCTGTCTAGATATAATAGACTCCAGTGGTTAAACTAGAGACACACAGGAAATTAACTGCATGCGTCTCAGACACAGGGACAATATTCTCACCTACCTACAAACAGCAATTAAAATGCTCAGACACGTGAAGAAATGTTTTTTATTAATCCTATTAAAATTCACCCATTTCTAGGAACACATTCTGTTAAATGCATGGTTTGCCCTAAGTGTCATGCTACTGCATTTTACCTGGAATACTTAATAGTTTCCCAAGAATAGCAAATGGTTAACAGCTCTTCATACGGGAGCTGTGGAATGGTTTCTGTAAATTTCACTGCAGTTCACTGCCTGCATTTATACCAAGTGAAAAACTGACTTTGAGGGAAAAAAAAATAGAAGAAAAGAAAGGAAAATACAAAATACATGCACAGGAGAAGCAGATAAGCTTTATACATCCTAGAAGGCAAATGTGGAACAAGTGCTACAAAGAAGAAGGTGTCTGCTGCAAGGGAGTGCAAAGTACCTCAGAAGTGTCAAAATACGAAGGCAGAGAGATAGAGCTTCCTCAGGTTAATGGTCTGATAATATCACTGCTGAGACCTGGAAAGCCATTGCCTTAACATCCATTTCTGGCAATGTTGATATAAACTCCACAGGGCTGGGGCTAGGGGCAAATTCTGGGGCTTCGCCTGCCAGGCTGATGAAAGAAGGAAAATCTATTTCAGTGCTTAAAAGACAGAGTGGCTTTTGGTGCAGGAGGTCAGACAGATACACGGGTAAGTTGCTGTATAGGAGTAGTCTCAAAAAGGACTACTGAAATGAAAACCAGATAAGGGCCTGGAACAAGATCCTACAGTCTATTAATGCCCTGGGATAGTGTAAGAGAGACACATGGGAACTCAGACATAAGGAAAGTGGTGGAGTTTGCAGTGTTGACAACAAATATGTTTGTTCTATAGTAGGTGAACAAAAAGCTCTTGCAGGCTGATATGGGAAGAAAAGCCTGTTTGTGGTGAATACAATGGGGAATTTGTTCACGTCGATGCAGACAAACCCATCACTTGAATGCTGAAGTCGTTGTTTTGACCCTGTTCACTCCACGCTATCAAGTCAATCCATATGGGCATTTAATCCTCCCAGGACTAAGGAAATCTATCTCTCTCTCCTCTTGTGAAAAAAGGAAAACTGATTGCTCTGGGTGTATTTCCAGCAGACTTAAGCCCAGCAGGTGCTGGATGTGTGCAGCATCCTGCTCATGGCTGACTGCATTTTGCAAGTGTTGCTATCAGTGCAAATGAGAAAGCTGCTCCACACATGGTCCTCCACCAGCGTTTTCTTCATTTCAGACTAAATCTGTAGCTAGAAATGGAATTTTTAAGTTTTTAAACATAATTTGGGATGCAGTCATTTCTATAGAGCCTTCTGGTACAAAAAGCCTTTCAGGTCATAGTGCACAATGAAATACCAAAACCATGAAACAAAATTAATCAAAAATTACCATCTTGAGTAAAAAGAGTAAAAATGAGCTCTCTATTCTGATTCTCAGTAAACAATCTGCCTCCATGAAAATTTCAGGTGAACATTCTTAGAAGACGACAAGAATGGGCTCTTAATCTGGTGAAACCCCAAACCAGCACAGAGATCAACAGCAAAAGCATGAGAAATATCTGGTTGAAATCACTTGGGCTGACAATTATATGCAGGATGTAGTTTGCTGCTAGAGCTGGGCTTTTCTGGGTTACAAGGACAGGAAAGTCATTCTGGATTGACACAGTATTCTAGGACAAGTATCCAAGGTCCCATTCCAACTTTACTACCAATATAATATGGGCTTCCTTTGACATCATATAATCATCCACAGTTCCCGGTCTCTGAGAACACAGGAAACGAGTTTGCAGTTAAATAATTCTCTGGGTTAAATAATTTATGCTTCTAGAAGGAAAGGTCAGCTTGCAAGTGTTATTTTAAAATTAATAAAACAGTACAGGTATTCAAAAAGTGGCAAGAAGCAATAACCCTATCCAGGCACCTTATGCTTTTTAAACATTTCAGCGAAGGAATTCTTGTATTTCAAGGATGGAAAGGACTTGATCTCCCAATAACAAACTGGAGATCCTACCAGAGTACCAGCAAATCTAGTTCTAAATCTGATAGTACTCTACATCCAAGACCTTTGCACATTGCACCAAGTCCACATATCACATTCAAACCCCGTGAGATAACATCATGTCCAAACAGTCTTTCCAGTCTGGTCCGTAAAAAGTTTCCCCTATAATAATAAGGTGCTAAGAATTGCATCAAATATTTCTGGGCAGGCAGATCTGACAGAACCTTGCTTCACTGTGAGAGTCTTCTGTCTTGAATGATGTCAGGGGGACATTGCAATGAGTCAGTCAGGAACAATACACTAAATATTTATCATCTTGTAGTCATCATCCTTAATGAACGATTGAGAAGAAGAGGGGGGTCAAAGACAGGATGAAAAGTGAGGGATATTGGTTTCAGGGCAGCAGAGAACAAAACAGACAAGGAGGTCAGAACAAGGTATATGGTTCTATGGGTGCATGGGTGATGGGCTCAGAATGGAAGATTAAGGATGTCACATAGCTATGAAAGAACAGGGAGCCAGAAGAGCAAACTTCCAGAGCAAGACAGCTGTGAACGAAGTAATCTTGGAAAGTGTACTAGTGGCAGTGTTTGGAAAATAAAAAGTGGTAGTAGAGCCTCTGAATTTACATGGTGGGAAAATGAGAGACAGATGTAGGGGTAGAAATAGGAGTGAGGAGGAGAGAGGAAGAAAACACAGGCCTTGAAGACGGAAAGATGTGGGAATAAATTTTAAGCAAATGTGCAAACAGTAATGGATAATAATAGCATTCAGGTGTTATGTAAGATCTTGTGTGTTTGCTGAGGGAACAACAAACTTCAGGCTCAGTAAAAGAAGATGGGCGGGTTTATGACAGGAACGTCTGTGTACAAAGCAACACCAGGCTTTTCCAGCAGAGGCTAGATTTACACCTTATACAAAGGTATCACAGAACAACAGAATGGTTGGTATTGAAGGATCTTAAAGATCATTCCATTCCAGGCCCCTGCCATGCACAAGGACACCTTCCTCTAGATCAAGCTGTTCAGGTCCCCATGCAACCTGACCAGGGGTGGGGCAGGCACAACTCCCATGGGAAACTGTGCCAGTGCCTCACCACCCTCACAGTGAAGAATTTCTTCCTAATATCTAACCTGAAACTACCTTCTTTCTATTTAAAGCCTTTACTCCTTACCCTATCAGTACAAAAGAATACATCTCAAAATAATGCCTGTCTGGGAATACCAAACAATCACACACTTTAGATTGTGAAAGCTCTAGAAGAAACAAGCCCAGGTTTAAGAGCAGCTTCTGTTTACATCAGTGCTGGCAATCTTCTCACAAGTCCTGAGGAAGGACCACAGCTCCAAAGATGCCGCCTCAGGTAGAGTGCATCAAGGACATAGCATTATCCATTCTTGTCTTATTGCCCAGAAACACACTCATCTTTCATAATCAGCAAGACAGCAGCAAAACTGTCTGGCATAGCACCATGTTTTCATTTTTCTTCATTTAATTGTGCTCTGTCCCACAGCACGGATCAACAATCAAACAACAACATGCAAAAAAGAAACCAAGAGCTCCTCAGGAGGTCTGACTGAGGAGATTTACTTCTTGAGAGCTGGGCACAGAGCCAGATCCACCTGACTGTGGGACTTGCTAAGGGACATGGAGGCAGTGCTGGGTTTTGTAAGTAATTCCAAGAGAAGAGGCCAGAAAAACCAAAATCTGAAAGAAATAATCTTTCAATTTCACTTTACTGGACATAAAACTCCACTGGAGAAACTGATACAACTCTGAGCTGGCATTGAACAACACTTCAACCTCCACCAGAACTTCCACAAACAGAAATTTACAAGAACAGAGCAAGGCCAGGTTTCATATTTTCCCGACCTGGCAAAGGGATTCTGTGGCTTAACTGAAATGGCTTTTCTGACACATGCTATCTTAATTCTCACTCATTCCTGCCCTCCATCCCTCCCAGGATCTCTTCTCCCACCCCTCCCCCCAACCAAACTATTTCCAGACAGTGCAACAGTTCAATCCAGTCTTAGTCTGATTCCCCAAAAGGTGTGGAGTCCCCTTTTCCCTCTCTCCCTGGCACTATCACATGGCCTGTACTATCTCTACAGTGAGACTGAACCCGTTCTGCCTGCGGGCTCTCGGTGCTGGCTTGGCCATTTCCTTCCCGAGCCATGGACTTCTCACACTGGGAAGAATTGTTGAAGAGTGACCTGTTTCACCACTGCCTGGCTCCCTCGACAAGATCTGGAGAGACAAGAGGCCATGAGGGCCCGCGGAGGAGAGGCCATGAGGGCCCGCAGCGAGGGCGGCCGCTCGGCTCTGGCGCGCCGCCATGGCAGCGGAGCGGCCCTGAGCGCACCGACGAGCGGGCACGTGGCGAACGGGCGGTTGCCATGGTGCCCAGGCTTGCGTGAAAGTGTCGCGTCACTGCCGTAAAGCGCCGCTCAGCCCCCTGACAGGGGGAAGGAGAGGGGTGTTCGCGGGGCGCCGCACGTTCTTGGTGGTGATTGCCTTTCTTGCTTTCTGTAATTCTTCGCTCTTTCCTATTTTTCTGTGTTATTCCTTGCTCTTTTCTTTGATAGCGAATAAAAGTGAATTATCATTTTGGCTGCCAACGTTTGACCGCCTTTGTGTCTGATCGCTCTGGCTGTTGGAATCCAGCCTCCCTCATCCTCTCCCCGTGTTCGCACGTTAGGACACATATCCAGATGGGGACGCAGACATCTCCAAGATGCGGGAAAAAACTGTGCTCTGTGGTTAAACTCAGGCGTTTGGGAAGACAGCAGGAAGGAGAGAGAATGGTGTGTCTTTGCCACATATTTCTCCAGAAGCCTTGGTCATCCTCTAGCAAAACCCTTTGGCAACAGATGCCACTCTGCCACCCCCAGAAAGATTCCAGGGGCTGGACCACAGTGCCAACCCCATTTACAAGAGGCAATGGAGACAACCAGTAGCAATAATGTGGTTCTTGGATGTATTATCCTGAGATAAGAAACGGTAAGACCACAGCTGAGTAATACGCAGCCTGCCTGCTGCACTTGTCCTTCATGAATGTCAGAGACCTTAAAAAGGTTTTAAGTATGGTTAGCACCATATTAAATATTGATCGGATGGTTCCTGCTGAAGTGAGTGACTTCACCATCATGGAGCAGTGGCAAAACCCTGGAATAGACAACACCATGAAGAAAAGCCTCCCACTCAGAAATTGCCTTGTCAACATCAACAACTGCATATTCATGTAAAGCTGTTGTTCACAACATACCTGTGAGACACAAGGGATACTTGGAGGTCTTCTTGCTCATTCTACAACACAGAGTTATGTAAAGACATGGGATGCAATGCAATTGCTTTATTGAAATTGTTTCTTTCATTAGACTTGGACGGGGTATTCATTCCTCAGGCTGAGAATGGGGAATGGGGAATGAGGAAAATGTGCCCACCTCAGTGAAGGAGCTCGAGTAAGAAGAAAGCAAGCTGGAGGTTCTGAAAAAGCACAAACCATTTGCTTGTATCTAACATGGCAAATCCCATTTACTGTTCTCCAGTTTTATCCAAGTGCCTACTGACTCTACTGACTATGTCTGTTGCTGGTGTTACTCCTTCTGTGAAGATTTTTAACCCATTTGCCCATCAGACTTTTGCTGCATTGTACTTACTTTAGACCTAAATGCAAAATTTGTCCAGAAACTTCATTTGCACCTGAAGCCTGTTTATCATCTTCCTTTGCAATATTTTATGTATTTGTCAAGATTAATCATAGTCAGGTTTTGATGCATATTTCATGTTGCTTAGTACTATGGTCTGTGCTACAGTGACAAACAAGATCACTTACCTAATTTTACTATTGCTCAAAAGTTATGATCTGCTGATAACTTCTAGATTTATGTATTGTAAGGCAGGACACTCATATGAGCAAGTCTCAATTTTAGCAAAAGTTTATTTTTCCATGCAACAAGTCCTTGCTATCTATCAGAGTGTACTTCAGGATCTGCCAGTGTATTTAGAACATACTCTGTAGTTTGGCACTGTAGGGGATGAAAACACTTTTTCAGGATTGCTGACACTTTGTCAATGTAAGTGATTTCAGAAGGTAGTTTTGTTCTGTATTTTTGATAGACTAAAGATGAATTTTTTTCAAAAATGAGCAGCAAGAGACACATGGTGAATGGGGAGTTGATAACTGTGAAAAAAGCAGCATCAGGAAGTAACTGGGTCCCCATCTTTTTAGGGACTTCTGCTATGAAATCTGGCTTCTTGCCTCTTCACTTCAACTTGTTCTTCTGAAGAGTGATAAAATTGTGCTACTAATTCCTGACACAAGGAGGAAGATAGAAGCTCTGTCCAGATGAGATGGCAGTGCTGCAGCAAATATATCTGATGCTTTTGTGAAGGAGTAACCTAGCAGAAAACTTTCATGTGATTTTTCCCTGCTAGAAAAACACAGCAAAGATGACTCCATCCATTTTACAACTTCACCATGGCAAGACATGATTTCTTGAAAAACCCCAAGAAAGCAATGGTTGGTTTAAAAAAGGATTTGTATAAGAACAGGGATGCTGTGAGGAATACACAGGAGTTAATGCCTTGGATCACATGGAATGAGTGAGGAACAGAAGGTGAAGCAAGAAATTGAGGACCTGTCCTATGTAATTTTTGGTCCTTCTGTTGGAGACTTTTTCATGTCATAAATAAGCAATTGTTTGGGTTGGTAGGGACATTAAAGATCATCTAGTTTCAACTCCCCCCACTGTGGGCAGCGATACCACTTATTAGATCACTAGAGCCCCATCTAACCTGGCCTTGAACACTTCCAGGGATGGGGCATCCACAGCTTTTCTGGGCCAGTATTTCAACACCCTCACAGTGAATAATTTCTTCCTAACCCCTAATCTAGACCTGTTCTCTTTCAGGTTAAAGCCATTCCCCCTAGTCCTATCCCTACATGCCCTTGTCAAAATTCCCTCTCCAGCTCTCCTGTGGCACCTTTAGGCACTGGAAGGCTCTCTAAGGTCTCCCCAGAGCCTTCTCTTTTATGGGCTGCACTGCCCCGAATCTCTCAGTCTTCTTCATAGAAGAGTTGCTCCAACCCTCTGATCATCTTTGTGGCCTCCTCTGAACCTGCTCTAACAGCTCCATGTCCTTCTTGTGCTGAGAGCTCCAGACATCAATGCAGTACTCCAGGTGAAAGTACAGTATTCATTAGCTGTCCTTCTTTCATGTCAGACTTGGCAGTTACAGCTGAGCTAAGTAAGTTCTCCCTGTATTGTCACTTGGTAGGAGAAATTCGTATTCTGTCCCTAGATTTCTCATGTAATGAGGCAGGATGCTGCCAAGACAGGTGCTGAGTTTCACCCATAGGGTGAAGACACTGCAGAGGTACATGATACATTTATAGCCAGCAGCATCTGTAAGACAGGTTCAAGGCAGGATTGTGCAGGTGCAAGATGACAGCATAATCAGGAAATGATCAGTCAGTTCCCCACCCCTCTTAACATTTTCCAGCTGAAGATTCCATGGGTTGTCATTTTAAAAACAAGTGGAAGACCCTCATCAAACTAGCCCCTTGTGCCCTCCTATCTAGGAGTATCTAGAAAAATCTCTACAGAGAGCAACTTAGGCCTAATGCTCTGATATGAAACTGTCACGTGTGTATTAATAACACTTATTTAGTCTGAGGTGAATGGGAGGTCAAGTAAGGTCAAAGAGTGCCTGCTTGACTTACATCAGAAAGTTATTCTGTTAATTTTTTTGGTTGATCCTACTCTTTCCCTGCAAATGACAACACTATTATTAATGTTAATTAGCCAAGGCCAAGTAATGGAATAATTGCGGAAGGAACAGCTTTGATGTGTGCAAGTAATGTCTAATATGTGGTGTAATAGTGCTCTGTTACTACTCAATAAAAATATATTTCCAGTGATTAAATACAGGAACTGGAACTTCAGTCCCATTAAGGTAATGGCAGAATTCCTAGTAACTAGAATGGGATGAGTGGTATTCACGTTTATAAAAATCCACTAATTTCACCATTTTTTTACATTTGATAAGCCGAAGGAAATGTTAGTGTGCCACTGCCAAAGACCTTATGTACTCTTGTCTTCTCTGTCCTCAGCTTTAAGAATCAGGTTTCTGTCTTTCTTACTCCATCTTACTATCATTGAGCCATGCTGTTGAACAAACATGTACCATGTTACTTCAGCAACACAAACTGTGTTACAGATTCTTAGATTGGGTCAGAAATTGCGCCTGCTTCTTTAATGTTATACTGTTTTAAATATAATAAATAAATAAAGCTAATGTTGGCCAAGAATAGGAGCACGCACTCATGCTTTTTGATCCATTTAAATAAATCTCTTCATCTTAACTTCAACAATTTAAAGACAGACACTTTCTAACCAAACTTTTTTAAAAAGATAATTCAAAGCTGTATATTTAGAGTTCAAAATATCCACTCTTGTGACTAGCAAAAAGGCCTAATATAGAAGAAATTGTTGGGTAAAAACACCTCCACAGGTCCCTTTCTTACTGAGCTATTCTGAGTATAAAATATTTGGAAATCCCAACTGAATGTCTTCTGCACAAGTGCATGTCAATGCTCTGCTGGATTCACAAGATGTGTCATTCAGCTGGGATGCTCTTACCATTCCTTATGTACAACCCACTCACATGTTAACAGTAAGTCTAATGCATGTGGTAGATATTAGAGTTACTTGACAAATCTACGCATCAGCACAGGTGTGGTAGATCTCAAGGTTCCCTAGACACTTCAGTTCTATAATACATGTATTTCCTATAGCATAGAATAATTGAACATTTTGGTTGGAAGGAGTCTTAGGACTATGTAGTTCCAGCCTGCTTGCCCATGGCAAGGGACACCTTCCTGGCCTTCAACAGTTCCAGGGATGGGGCAGCCACAACTTCTTTGGGCAACCCATCCCAGTGCCTCACCATCCTCACAGGAAGGAATTTTTTCCCTAATATTAAATATCATCCTGCCCTCTGTCAGTTTGAAGTCTTCCCCCCACCCCCCCCTCCACCGTCCCGTTTCTTGCCCTTGTTCAGAATTCCTTGTCCAGCTCTCTTGCATCCACTTTAGGTACTGGATGATAATCCAGGTCTTTCCAGAGCCTTCTTCAGGCTGAACAAGGCTAACTCTTTCAACCTGTTTTCATATCCACCAGGTATGATCAGCAACTCTGAAATGCATAGGGCGGGTTGAGTGTCCATCTGTGCAGGCCTAAGTAAGCCTGCACAGACTAAAAACACCCCAGAGAGAAAATTCAGTCTTGAGAAAAGTTTCACATTAGTCAGCAGAGCTCTAAACACAGCTACATCTTTTATTCTGTCTATATAAATCTTGCCTGAGACTTTCTGTTGCATAGTGCATAAATAATGTTATTCCCTGTCTGCATTGATCCACACTGGCCTTTACAACTTCATCTTGGGTGACCCTGCTGTCAGAGGTAAGACCTGTCTGTAAAAGAGCTGAAGACCCAGAGTGTAAAGCAAAGTTTACTATGTTGTGACTGTCGCCGTGATCTACCCAAGTACCCTTGGTGAATTGCTCCCAGCTCAGGTAGGGTTTTCTTACCTGAGAGGTCCCAACAGAACTGGAATCACTTCCCACAGAGTTCTTTTAATCTTACTTCCTAGATCAATTCCTACAAATCCTTTATCTTGCCTGAAAGGAGATTATTGTCTTGCAAAATAAAATTTTTAAAAAAGGGCATTTCATCTAATATATCTTAATTGCCATAGCATTTAAAGAAGATACATGATTCCCTTAATTCAAAAGGCTAATGAATCATTTTTAATCATACAAAAATGTCATGTCCTATGGTGGTAAGCAGCCTAAAAAACCCAGGAGAAGTTGGTAGGCATATGCTGGCTTGCTCTTTCCATAGTGTGAAAAAAATGCGTGAGCCTGCTGCTGGCTTCTGACTGCACATGCCAGTCTTAACTTTGGAGAAGTAATCCTTTCTCCTCAATTCATTCCTCTCTCTTTGTCCTTTCATTGCAGATTCCAGATGGGTTTGGTAGCCAGTAATTACTTTTATAAGTAGAACTCACTTGCAATGCATCAGGTTAATGGCATTCTGGACACTCATAATCTTTACTAACTTCTCTCCCATGCCAATGTAATTGTATTTCCTTAATACTAACCAAACAGTGATCTCTTATCTTTTCACTTTTTTTGACAGCAGATATGTGGGAAGAAACAATTTACATTTTTCCAGGCTCCTCACTCTCGTTTGCTATGTTTATTAAATCTGTATGTGTTACTTTTATTTCTTACTGCCAATGGATTTTTCTTCTAATTACGGCAATCTGATTTCAGTTTATTTAAATGCTGATTTATGTTTATGCTATCCCCTGGTATCAATTTCATTCCAACTAGATCCCAGTGTAACTTAATTACTTGTAGTCTTGTCATTCCAAACTAATGCTAATTAAAACAGTTTTGTTACTGGAAGGTATTAAAGATTAACCCCTACACTGTTCTATAGGAAAGAAAGTAAAGTGAAGGTGAGGAAAAAGAAGGTTTACAAAACCAGAGAAAAGAGTGCATAGGAATGTCCACTACATCTGTTTTGTTTGATCACGCAGTGTGTTATAGTTTCCTAAGATTCGCAGCCTGATTTTATTGCATGGTCTGGTGTTCTCTTCCTGTTCTCACCCCTGTTGTTTCCATTTCCTCTTCATTAACCTTGTCTGGGTGCAAGAGTTGCAGAAGATGAAGGTGCACACCTATTGGTGGCCAGACTCTCCTCTCTTCATGTCCCCATGTCCCTCTTCCTCCCCTTCTGCCATACCTCTCCACACCTCCTCTCAGTTGTATCTCACCTTCTCTACCTCCTCCTCTTCATCACATATCCCACTCTTTGCCATTCTCTCAAATCACACACTTGTTCACATTGAAGAAAAACTGTTTTTTAATCCAGTCATCCTCCCTGTAGGCTTAGCATGTATGGAGATTTCTGTCAGTGGATTGTTCACTGCTGTTCTGTTGTGTCCAGCAGAAGATGAAGCTGAAGCACTGAGCAGCCTAAGCTTTTAATAGCAAGCACTTTGCAACCAATGAGAGATCAATCCTCATGAAGGTGTGTTGGGGTGAGCTTGAGTTAGATGTTAGGAAAAGTTTCTTCACCAGGGAGTAGCAGGGCACTGGAACAGGCTCCCCAGGGAAGGGGTCACAGCACCAAGCCTAGTGTTCGAGAGACCACGAAGCATTTGGAAAATGCTCTGAGACACATGTTTGCTTTTTAGGGCTGTCCTGTGCAGGGCCAGGAGCTGGACTCAATGATCTTTGTGGGTCCCTTCCAGGATATACTATGAGGCTTTGGTTTTCTTCTATGTGGATTTGATATGTTGCACAGACAATACTGAGTAATAATACAATATATTTGCTATGAGTCTTCAAGCAAACTAGAGGAGTTAGTAGGCTGGTAAAGCACCAGCTGAGTGCAATTATCTCCTGTGCAGTGCTTGTAAACTTTACCTGCCTCTTCAATGCTTCCCATAAATCCCCCTGACTGCAGCATACCACTGTGCCTTCCCAAAATCCCTCCCCATCTCAGACACAGCTTTATTTTCCTCTACCTTATTCCTAAGTTCACATTTGTAGAAATGGTAATAAACTAACTCAGATATTTTAAGAAAATCCCCAAGTCCTTACTCTTTAATACTAAAATAACTTCACAAATATCTTTACAGTTTTACATATGCACATGTATGCAAATAGCCATAGTATTGTACTCGGGTGTTTGGCTTTCCAGCACAGTTTTTTGGTTGGTTGCCAGGTAACTGGAACACTTCTGATACACATGTGCAGAAGACATAATTGTTTTTCACATGTACCCAAATTAGGAGCCAGCAAAGGCTACTGTTATTTCTGCTGATGAGAAGGTGACATCTGTGGGAACACAGAAAGTTACTGAGCATGTCTGTCTGGGGCTAATTGATTTATAAAACTTGCCGACAGACAGATGTGAGCAAACACTTCTGACAAACAACTTGATTATAAATTAGCTTATTGTTTTTATAGGAGGTAGGCTAAAACACACAGCAAGGATAAGTAATGGGTGCAGAAGACATGTTATTTATTTTCTGCATCCAATGAAGCACAGCAATTGTACTCTTGTTCTGTGGGCTGATTTCCTGTTGGAGTCTGGGAGTAGGGGAGAAAGTGCTGAAGAATGAGGATGATCTCTACAAAATGGGAAGCATATTGCACTATACCAGAAAAAAATGAAAATATGATTGCTCTGAGCTCTCTGTCTGAATTTGTGAGTTTTAGCTGAAGTTCTGATTGTTATTAAGTGCTGTTTTCCTTAATTAAATTCACTCCTACACAGACCAAGCAACTTAATTTCAGGATTTGCGCTTTAGAGGAGAAGAGAGTGTGAACTTCATTGCATTGCTTTGATAAGTAAATAAAGTTGTACAATTCCTTTGAATTGTCTCTTAAGTCGATGAACAACACAACTGGCTTCCTCAGGAGAAGAAGGGAGGGTGTGAAGGGAGGAGTGAGCCTAACAGTCCTCTGTGGGGTTCTGTGACTGCTGAGACTACTCTCTAAAATAGCTAAGTTCTTTCCGCAATGTCCCAGAAGAAGATTACAGGGAAAAAAAAATAGAAAAAAATTCTACTTCTTCATACCTACATGAAAGAAAAAGAGTTCCACATACTATTGTCTAGATGAGAATTTCACTTCATTTTCCCGTATATAAGCAGGAGGCAATAAGAAATAGCATTGAAGTTAATTTGGCTCAAAGTAGTTGAAATGAAATTTTAAAAAGTATTAAACATGAAAACAGGTCACAGAAATTCAAAACAAAGATTACATTATCTAAAGTCATTGGTAAAGCAAGTGGAAAAAATTAAAATACAGGTAAATAGGAATTTTCTTATCATCCCTTAAGCTCCCAACATCCCTATCTGCCCTTATCTGGGTTCTACCAGTCCCATTACCAAGCATGAGGCAGCAACAGCAGGGACTAGTAGAGAGGAATATGCTATGTATGCCTGCATTTTATACAGAGGGAAAGCTTGCCATCCATCATCACAGTTCCAGAGGGAGAGGCAATGCTGAATCTTTCCTCTACAATGCTTTCCACCACAACACAAAGCAATCTCAGTGAGAGAGAGAGAGCACACAAGTGCTAAGTGCCCCAGCAAAAGGGTAGAAATGGAAAAAAAAAACCCTCAGAAAATTCATTACTCATCAGTGTTCAGATTTACAGCCTTCAAGGTCTGGGAGGGTGGGAGCCCAGCACAGGCAGCAGCCGCAGGCAGGGCTGCTCCTCAGCTAAGGCATGACCTTCCCTGACTGCCCAGCCCTGGGTATGCAGATGATGAGAGAAGGGCAGGGAAAGTTCAGACTGCTCAGTTCTTGGGGTGCTGCCCTTGTACAGCTGCCTTGTACAATTCAAAGCAGCAACACTCAGCATCAGATCTGTAAAGGGCAGTGAGCAGCCAGCAGCAATTCTGGCAGCCAGGGAGGGATTTTTCAGGACTAAAGCTGAGTGCAATCAAGGAGAGGTAGGCAAAGCAATCCCCAGACCTGTGGCTTCTGGAAACAGGTAGATACAGAGGCAAGCAAAGGCTTGCTGGATTCATGAGGGTCTATGGTGCAGTGAGGTTTAGTACTAACGGACCTGTTACCCTCATTGGCATCCAGCAGAACCTGGTATGAAGAAGACAAAATACAAATTGAGGTCCCAAAGTTCATGCAGACTCTCCAATCTAGGCTGAAATCTTGGCAGACATGACATGCCAGTGGGACACAGGACTTCGAGTATTCCTGGGAAAGTGATGGTAATTATTCCTGTCATTAAGAGCAGCAGAAAATGAGTCTTTGAGAGCAGCTTGTCTCACATACAGACACACACACACACAGGCACAAGCCAAGGCAGGCTTTAGGAGAAAAGGTTGTTGCTCAGTGTAAAGGAAACTAAGTCAATATTATCTTTTAATAACAAATCCAAAAGGAAGCAAGCTGTCCGAAAGAATGAGCCAACAGAAAACAGGATTCACAGGAATATGACAGATAAAGAGACCTCAGTTGAACAAATTAGCATGTGCAAATATTTGGGCTGATGAGCTTGATGAACATTTAAATTGTAGAGACCACATTAATAATTGACATCCCAAACTGGAGTTGCATAAAAAAGAACATTTCCCAACCCAGGAATTGCTTTTCCTGGCTTGTTTTCTTTCACTTAGTAGAAAACATTTTTCCTTCATGCTGTGAGAAACAACCTTTTTTCCATCCCTGTGCTTGCTCTCACTTTTCTGATGACTGCTCTGAGTTTAATAAGATGCTGTCAGACATGCGCAGTTAAAGCTTGGGGTTGTGTTTCTGTTTTCTCTTGTTCTTGCACAACACAATTCCAGTGGTGTCGCTTTTACAAGGCATGATGCAATGGCTGCTCACAGGAACAGTGCAAGGCAAAACCAAGGTGTTTATGAAGCACTGAAGCATCCCCCCCTGCTGTGGGACATATGTGCAAGGAGAAGATCTCCTGTAGTCCCTCTTCATCTTAAACCCATCCAGGTTTTTCCAAAGTGCTCTCTAAATAAACAGGGCAGGAAGAATTATGTTTCATATGCATAGAAATTGCACAAGTTACCTTTTTTTCCCCTATAGGATAATAAAAAGGCTTGGATTGGAAGTATCTTAAAGATCATCCAGTTCCAACCTCCCTGCTGTTGGCATGAATGCCACCCACTTGATCAGATTGTCCTATCCAACCTGGCCTTGAATATTTAATGTATTTTCATCTTCTGTGCTTTTGTTTGTATAATAGAATTAATGCTAGGATCATCTGAATGGGACACCAATTATACACCTAAGGAGAAAAGGAGAGACTGAGAGAAACTAGTTCTGCTTTGATTTGTTTCTTGATCTGAAGAAGAAAGAAGATGAAGTGCAACCCCTGTTCTTATATGGCCACCTTGGTCTTTCTTTTTACTGCCACAAAAGCAAGGGAAAAAATAATGCAGGAAATTCCTTCGGTCCAGTGTATGGTTAACTCACAACTTTCAAGAATGAATTACTCTGCTAATGTCACAGTGTCTGCTATGTCAGTTAGACCAAGGCAGCAAGGCTCTTGCTTTTGTACTTATTATGCTTATCTCAATTGCTATTCACAGTCTGAAGCCTCACTTCCCTGCCATTTTATACTGATCACTGTGCTAGACTGAGGAAAAGCTTATGACCATATGGTAGCATTTGGCTGCTCACCCATTCTCAGAATTTCACCCAGTTCTCATTGACTTTCAATGGCATCTGGATGACTAATTGCCACAGGCATCTCTCAAAACCTCAGCTACAGTACCCCAAAGTATGCAGACTACTTTAAAGTCTAACCACACAAAACAGCAGGTTCCTGCCTCCAGGCTCTTGCACCTACTGTTAGATGTTTATCCTTAAATGGTAAAGATAAGTCAAGCAAGGCAGAGTGGTAATGGCAAGTCTCAGGCCACAATGTGTAGCTGGAAGTTTTAGGAAGAGCTGGGCTAGTCCAATCAGTGTTATCATCCCCCTCACAGTGACCATCACCAGAGGCAGCAGAAAACGTGCTAAGCAGCCTTGAGCTGCAGGATTTATTTCATGTGCTGACATTATGTCCAGTAGAGCCTCTGCCAGGTCATTTAACCCCTGTGACATTTTTCTCTATTAGGTCACAAAGTATTGAGAACAAGACAGTATTGAGAATAGTCTTCCATGATCCAGGTGCAAAGGAGTTTGTCTTGGAGACTCTGGCATTGGTTGGAATCTGACCTGGAAAAACTCTGGCAGAAATAATAGAGAAATTATTTCTGTGTCCTCAAAAGAATTGTGTGGACCTGTCTGCACTGTGTGAGCTGACAGGACCCAGATAACTGACCTGAAAGTGGCTGCACTTGTTTTTGTCAAGATTTTTTTCCTTCACAGCCCCCCAGTTTCTGCAGGGCAAAGGAAATCCTTTTGAACAAGATGATTCAGAACAGAGGAAAACAGCGTGTTGTGTTAACAACTATGTGAGGCAGAAAAAAATAAAAAAGAAACCTCCTCTATCCTAAACAACAGCAAGACCATTTCAGAGGTCAGAATGGCCAGGGCTGCAAAAAGCTTCTAAAAATGTATGTGCTGCTGTTGAATTGCTTTGCCCTTGTCTCCAGAGTTTCTCAGGGAATTGTATTCAATCTCAACTTTTATGAAGATGAGTCCAATGAAGATTTGGTCTGCAGCATTTCTGCCTGTAGTTGGAAAGGTTGCTCAGGATGGCTTTAAAGGTTTAAAAGGAGGTTAGCTTTAGCATTGTTTGTGTGTGATTATTGTTAGGTTTTTTTCCAAACCACAGAACTGCTGGGAGGTTTTATACCTTTTCTATTTTCTCCCTTAAAAGGTTATGGATAGACTCATCACCTAATTATTTTGTTTCCATCTTGTAAACAAGTTCTGGGGAATAAGATAGCAAAGAACATATTTCTGCTTGTATCTTACAACATGCCTACACTGAAAGAAATTATACGTAACAAAATTTCATTTCAATTTCCTGTAACAGGGCACTCTGAGAAATGGGAAATAGAAAAGATGAGATGCTATTGGACATAGTCTGTTGTGTGTAGTTCTACCCTGCTCCAAAGGGCTGCTGAACAGAAAATTCCAGTTTCAATAAACCTTTATTGACATATTTAGTAATGTTAATAAATTATTCAAAGAGAAAAAGAACAAAAGTTCCCATGAAAATATACACAGATGTTATTTAAGCAGCCCTTGCCTGAAATATCAGAAAGCCAGGTTTCTCACTTCTAGAAATCTGAAAAATAAGTTGACTATGAATTACAAAAAAAAGGTTCTTTAATTGTTTTTTTATTTATTTCAGCTTTCTTTCCCAAGTTCACTCAATACCAAAGAAAGTAAATATTTAAACTGGCATTTTTACAGTTAGGTTTTAAAAATTCTTGCTTGCAGATTAATTTTAGTTGGCTGTGCTCTTTCAAAAACAGCTGGAATAATGGCCTATCTGCATGTATGTTCAGAATATAATATATAACATGTAATATACTATACATAGTATGTTATATATATCATCTATTGAATAAATAAAAAATAAAATATGAAATAAAACAACAAACACGTGCAATATTTCCCATTCATTTCATAGTCTGGAAGCCATCTCATGAGCTTGAGAGAACCTCTGCTGAGATCATGGGTTGAATATATATATTCCTAAGGTAAATAGTGCTACTCCTCAAATACATGGTTCCTGGACTGTCTAAAGAGATTGATGATAACACCCTGTGGTTATCAGTGCAAAGATAGGAACTTTCTGAATAAGAAACATGCTTCCCATAATCAAATGTTAAATAAAGCATTACCATAGACAAAGTTATAATTTCCACTATGTCAGGTTGTAAATATCAAGAAAAGTGGGGGATATAAATAAAACCTCCATCATTAGACCTGCAGCCTGAGGACAGGAGGGGTATAAGCACCACCACGTGTTTCCTGAGATTTGCAAAACCAGAAAATGCATGAGTGACACATGTCATGGCAAGTCTGTGAAGCACTATTTAATATATTGGTTTTCCTTAGTAAATATTCTCCCTTAAATGTCTGACTTCCAATAGGAAAATGCAATTGGTGGTGTTTGCCCTTGATGCTTTAGACTTGCATACAAAGTGCCTGAGTCCTGATTTGGCAGGGAAGAAATGGTCATCCTGATTTCAAAGGAGGTCTCTAGATATGGGGGCATTTTTAAGGTCTTAAAGATATCCATGGGATTCCAGAACACATTTAATCATGTGCCTTTGCATTATTTCTGAAATGGGCTCAACAGCACAATTGAAGATTTCAGAAAATCTCCAGTCCTTACAGACCTCAGGCTGTACTTTCCCATTATCTCACCATTTTTTTCTTGAGATTTTGGCAGTGATTTGTGTGTTAGTGCTGACTTTGAGCAGGATGAGAGATCACCCACTTTGGAAATGCTATGAGTTTGCCCAGCTGTGCTCATTTCTGCTCTCTTAGTTTTCCCTCCATACAGAGGATGTGGAGGCTCATGGGGAGCCTCCCTTCTGAAATCTTCTACAAGCAACTCCACCTCTGTGGAACTGAAATCCACACAGCAGCCAGCCACCTTTGCCTTTTCTTTATATAAAGTCTATAGAATTTAATAGATTTCTGAATAAATGGTGTTCCTGTCGCTTTTCCTCCAACAATTTCATTTTGCTTATAAATTTTAAGCTCAGATTCAATTTCATTAAATGCACAGATGAGCTGCTGGACTCTAATGAAGTCTGAGCATGGAAATATAATTCCATGCTTTTACTGGTCATTTCACCCAAGGGTGATGTCTTTCAAGGCTGAAAGGAATTAATCAAAGAAAAAGGTGATGGGGGAAGTCAGCCTCTTCTTACTGATTGCTGCCAGTTCAGAGAGAAGTGAAATGAGCTGTCAGAGCTCAAAGGGAGTGTGAGAGGGAGACGTGTCTGTAGTTCATTGTGTGCCTTCTTCCTAGAGCCTCAGGAGGACATCTTGATGGTGCAGTTATCAGAAAGATGAATTCTATGGTGCTCTGAACATATCGCCAAAAGGCAAATCCCTCCCTTTGCTGCCAAACCCTTATGTGAGTGGTGTCCATGCAATAACAAATCGTACAGAACCCCATGTGTGCAAAGGTTAACCAGCCCCCAAAATCTTTCTCACTGGTGCTGGGTAATCTCCTGTCCCTTGGCAGGGTCTGAGTGTAGCCCGGGACCTTCACTGACAATAGCACTTTAATTAATAATGAATTTCTTTCCATAAAGGCCACCAACCTATACCAACCCAGATCCCAAGGCTGCAATTTATACTGTCTTTGCTGCTCTGGAGACTCTCTCCTTGGCTCAGAAGACAGGTCCCCTGCTCCTCAAGGCAAGCTTTCTTGATTACCATCCCTTTTTCACCAGCAGCAAGCTTCAATGATAAAACAAAATTAATAAAATCAGAATTACGGAATGGTTCAGGTTAGAAGGGACCTTTAAGATCATCTCTTTCCAACTTCCCTGCCATGGACAGGGACCCTTTTAGCAGAAGCATTAAGGGTAAATTTGATCACTTGTAAATGTACTAAAGGAGTGTCTCAGTCTAAAGCGCACTTCACTCCCAAAGAAGCAAGGAAGAATGCATTTATGGTTTAAAATCAAGGGAAATAAGGATAGCAGGTTAAAATGGAATATAAGATAGAAAAGCTAGAAGGAATTATTTTTTTTTCCCCAGGAAATCACTACTTGAAAATTTCACAGACAACACAGCCACTTGAATAATGAATAAAGCAGACTGGTCTAATGCAGTGAAATTGCCCTCTCCTCAGCTTTCTTTTAATCTTTTGTGGCCCTACAAGGAGCCTTAGAAGAGGCAGCCCTGTGACATGATAATCCAGCCTTCTCCAGCAGCTGAGCTTAAATCAGTCAGTAAAACCTGAAGCCACTATGTTACATTTTCACGCAGGAGCCTCAAATTCCCTTTTTCATGGCTAAACACTTGTTGGTTTTACATTCGCTGAATTAAAACTTAGAAAAACTCCCAACAAAACAAACATTAACCACAAACAACTTAAATGAGTAAATCCACATTGCTAATAGTTCCTTAATTGCTAACCTGAAGGTCCACAGCAGTCCTGATTGTCACTCAAGTTATTTTATAAATGCATGTGGATTTTGAAATTGCAATGGTGCTGAATTAGCAAATGGATTAAGAATGGTAGAAGAGTTTTCTGTGTCAGGGGGCCCTACATTAAGAATGATAAGGTATCCCATCTGTATAACTCCTGGGATTGCAAAACATTTACCAAAAATTAATTTCACATCAGTCAGAACACCCTAGGAAGTTATCAGATGTTTGTGTTTCACGGAAATTAAAACCACAGCCTTAACAAACCCTATGGCTTCTGTGTATCCTGCTGTGAGGTCCACTGCAACATTAAGACTAGGAAAGCTGATTTTAATAGAAATCTATAGACATACATTTTCCTATGGGCTTGTGGCTTGTAATTAGTTATTGGTATGTCTGGAAAGAGCAGTCTCCAGCTGGAGTCACACTTTCAGTTGTCTCCTAAGATTCCACACTTCTCTCTTGCAAGTGGCGAGCTCTTCCTGAGCGCCCCTGGCTTGGATTGTTCAGAGGGTCACCTTCACTGCAGGACCAAACAACCTTTGGGACTGTTATTTGACTGAGAAGGGGTAGCAGGGGCATTGACAGAAAGAGAATCATGGAGTCATTTCAATTGGAAAAGATGTCTTAGATCATGAAGTCCAACAATTAACCTTGCACTGCCAAGTCTACCAGTAAACCATGTCCCTGAGTGCCACATTACTCATGCAAAAACAGTGAGAACTTAACATGAACTTAATTTTTGAAAAAAGAAGCCTAAACCCATATTTTTTACTTTTTATCTGTGCACTGCATAAATCTTGGTAGTTCTTATTTTTCTATTTTTTCCTGGTGCAGCCAGACAGGCTATAAAACTAGAGTCTGGTCCTTGGCAGAGAACTCAAGTGATTGGGAAAGCTTGTGACTGGTTAGACTTCCCTGCAACAGCAGGGATTTAATGTATTTCTCCCTTGCTGTACAGAGCTTTCAAAAGAACTGAATTAAGCTTTAAACACTTCTGCTTTTTTCTTAATCAAATGGTACTAAAGAAATCAGGACAAAGCATGTAGACTTAGAAACTGATTTTCCTTTAATGAATAAAAAAATAAACAAGTTGAGAGTGTACCTTCAAAGAACTAGCCTGATATTACTTGAAATGATATTGCAGAGAGTAGAACCAAATTCTGGCATTAATTTTTTATATTCGTTGAATATTTGGTCATCTTCTTGTTCATGCCTTTTAAAGATGAAGGAACTCTGGGTGCTCCAAGCCAGCTATATGCACTAGAAAAGCATCCAAGCAGCCATGTTATTATTTAATCATCTTCTATTAGAGAATATCATCCCACTGTTGAGGTGTACTTTTGGTCAGCCTGATATAGATGGAAAAATAGATTACCGTATGTTAAGGGTTTGACGTGAAGCTCTTCAGAATAAGATCATATTATTAGAAAAAGTTTCTTTTTCAAAAAGGTTGTCAAGCACTGGAACAGGCTGCCCAGAGAAGTGGTGAAGTCACCATCTCTGGAGTTTTTTAAAAGATGGGTGGGCGTGGCATTTTAGGACATGATTTAGTGGTGGACTTGGCAGTGTCAGGTTAATGGTTAGACTTGATGATCTTAGAGGTTTTTTCCAACCTAAACATTTTGTGATTGTGTGATTCTAAGATATTTACAGGGTTAAAAGTCTCCTCTGGAGAAGTCAACAGCTGATGAATATATTAGCTTAACTCAACTCCATTTCCCTCCTGACTGTGCAAAAAGAAGATACACCAGCATGCCCAAAATGGGAATCAATTACTCCTCCTTCTCATGCTGCTAAATATTCAGGTCCTGTTGGGGCATCTCCTCCTGTTTGGCTGCAGTTCTCTTGCAGGTCAGCAAGGAAACCAGATGCGGATCACATAGGTGATTCCTCGGTGGGAGGACAGAGCTGTGGCTGCCAAGGAGGAGGCAGGCTGCCTTTGTGTTTCTCAGAGTCACAGAGCACTTAGCCACGTGGTTCCCTTTGACTTTCAAATGGGAAATACCTAGATGCAAGTAAGACTTGTGGAAATGTAGCCTTTCCCTGTATCACTAGCCTTTTGTTTCCATATGACAGAAACTCATGATTTATTTTGAATATTTAAGCTGTGCCAGTGCAAGTGGGTTTTTTTGGTTTTTTTTTTGGGGGGGTGTTTGTTGTTTGATTTTGGTTTGGTTTCTTGTTTTTTGTGGTTGGTGTTTTTTTTTGTTTTTTTGTTTTTTTGGTGGCTATGAAATAAGCAACCCCAACAGTTTGGCATGGCAGCATAAAGAAGCTAACATAGCTGAAGAACATTGTGAAGTGGTCCACTTTGCATATCAACTAATCTAATTGCAACACATGTAGTCTCCTTAAAGTACAGGAATATGGAGGTGGTCACCTGGGTTGTGGTCCTCTCTGCTGGACAAATCAATTAGTTTATATGCATCATCTTAAAGTAGAAATCATACTTTCACATGGAAGTTTTAAGCCTTTTTCAAGGCTTGAGGAGTGCTCTTATATATTTGGATTCAGTATAACATACTATCTAGGCCATACACAGATATTGGCAAACTTGAGACTATTATAGTTGCTTCACTCACACCATCCCACTAAACATCTTTTATTGCCACTTATGTCTATGGTTTAAGACTGGGCTACTTGGGACACAGTCAGCAAGATTTTCTGTCCTCATGTTAACACCAAAGAAAACTAGAAATTAAGTCCACTAAATGCAAAGCTACATCCAGTTTCAAACTGAAACTGAACTGCAGCAATATGTTTTTTTCTTTTTTTTTTTTTATCTCCTGAAAATCTTAATGCAGTCGTGGACATTTAGATTTAGCAGAATCCTTCACTTGATGGTTTGATTTATCTCGCTCCAGCCAGCAAAGCAGTTGAGCTACTTAGTAATTCTGCTGAAATTATTACTGAAAAGCACAGGCAGGTGTGTCTCTCTGAATCGTGTTCTTATCATAAGAAATTCAGGGGCTACTAGATGATCTGACCAATGAGCTAAGAGGGATCACTTCTCTTAACTAAGCTTTTCTCAGAGGGAAATGGCTATTAGCATATTTTACCAGAAGTATCAGGCTTTTATTAGTTACAAGGAAGCATAATGGTATCTGCCTATGTATTATCCTTCCAGAAGTACTTATCTATACATTATTTTACTATTCAGGACACTTTGTTGAAGCTTCTACCCCTTGTGCAGAACTAGAAATTACTGGCCTCATCCTTTTCCCAATTAAGAGACATAAATCATGAACAGTTTCGCTGAAAACAGTGAAATTTCAGTGATGTGAAACTGGTGGGGAGA
Source organism: Toxostoma redivivum (assembly GCA_013397375.1). Lineage (NCBI taxonomy): Eukaryota > Metazoa > Chordata > Aves > Passeriformes > Mimidae > Toxostoma > Toxostoma redivivum. The sequence goes on along the minus strand of VXBI01010443.1, from coordinate 222,461 downwards.
GACAAGAGGGCCCTTGATTCTCATGGTTCTGTCTTTAAAACACTCAGTCCAAAGGCCTTTGCCATGCAGCCCCTCTCTACTGCATACTGAATTCCAACAGGAATATGATACAGAGTATTTGCAAAGAGTGGGGCTAAACTTTTTGTTTGTTTGTTCGTTCGTTTGATTTTAATGGAGCAGAGCTAAATACTAATATACTGGCACAGGCTGCCCAGGGAAGTGGTTAATTCACCAGCCTTGGAGAGGTTTAAAAGATATGTAGATGTGATGCTTAGGTTAAATGGTGGGATGACACATTTAGTGTTAGGTTAATTGTTGGACTGGATGATCTTAGAGGTGTTTTCCAACCCAAATGATTCTGTGGTTTTAAATGCAGCACATAACACAATCTTCCCAATAGGCCTCTATTAATCAGAGAATAAAGGGTGATCAGCTGCTTCATGAGTGGGACAGCTTGAAAACAGAAGTGAGCCAAATAATTTGCTACACACACTCTCCAAGTTTACAGAAGAATTTGGGTTGAGTTTGATGTTTTGACCAGAACTCAGTAGAGCTAAAACTTTGGAAAAACAGGTGGGTGAAGCAGGTTGCAAAGAAAACAGACAATTTTGTAACAATCTGAACCATTATCTAACCTGTGTGTTTGAAAGGCTTGGGACAGACTATAAAAAGAGTGCAATTACAGAAGAGGAATGAAATTAATATAGTTTGTTTGTTAGGAGGATCCTTCTTTCTTCCTGAAGCCTTTGCAAAAAACATAATTTGTGCTGGCATTGACCTGCTTTTTGGGGGGATCTTGTAGTTCTTTACTTCACAGGTTCCCAGAGGCTTTTGTGTAGCATTAATATTGGTAATGACCGAGTCTCTTTCCCTAATAAGATATAATGGAGGTGAAAAAGAATTTCTATGGCTTCTGCAAGGAACAAGCACAATATTCAGATCCTGAAAATTCAGCTGTTTGTTATCCTCCTGCAGCCATAGGAAAAATTGAAAATGCGTATGTAAGAAGATGATGGTGGAGGGGAAGAAGGCCTGGGAGAAATGAATGCACAGTCTCTGTTCCCACATAAGCCTGAGTCTCAAGGTGTTTGTTGCCCCTGCTATCAATAAAAGGCTTTACAAAACTTTTTTTTCCAGAACATCTTCACCAATTTTTTAAATTTCTTTCTCTCATTTTTTTCTAATCCCTGCTAAGCTCCTTTCTTAAGGATATATCAAGAAGTTATTCACAGGAAATTTTTTTCAGAAAAAGTTATCTGCAGGCATGTTGGCAGCTATTTTGGTTACCTAGAAGCAAAGGTGCTGAAACTGCAGGAAGGAAGGGGAAGAACCAGTTTTTAAGCTAGGAAACACCAGAAACTTAGAGGGTTTGCAGGCACATAACCGTACTCCATCTCTGAGTATGTTTTTTGTTATGCCAAGCTGGTGAGGAAGATGAACCAGTGATCGCAATTTGATCTTGCAGGTGCAGTCTGGGGGTTTCATCCCTGTCATCTCCAATTGCTCTTCATCCTTTCTTTCAGTCTTTATTCTCCCTTCCCTGATGATGACAAACAGGGGCACAAAGAAATAGGGAAGAACAGAGTGAAGTGTTTCTTTCCAGCAGCCACTCGAATTTCAAGCAGAATACTGAAAGAACCAGTACAAAGGAACAGAGATGTTGTTTTTTTCCCCCTGCTTGCTCCTTGTTAAGCTTCACAGCTCAACAGGTGCCCTACTTTGAAAGAGAAAAGGCAACAAAAACATCCACTCACTCTTCTAACTTGTTAATTAACCTTTTTGCTTTCCGTGTCTACATTTCTCTCCTCCAGTGCTCTCTTTCCTAATATTGCCTTTTGTGAGACAAGATGGTGGAAGATGAGACAAAATGACAGAGGAATGAACTACCAGTAACTGGGAATCTTTTCAAGCAAAACATGTTCAGAGCATATGCAAAGGTGCTGCCTCTCTTCTTAGATCATTCCCTTGGCAGCAGGATGTGATAGGCAAAATCTAACCAATATTCAGAGATTTTCAGCTGCAGATCTAAAGAACTGGCAGGGTTTTCATCGTTGTTTTCCAAATGGGAAAGAAAGAGACAGGGAATTTGAGAACATATGGTGATAGGATAATGAATGGGTAAACAGACTCCTGGACTCTGTCCTTCATTAAACCCAAAGGAAATTAACAATCTCAGATTCAGACTTATAATAATAGATATTGACCATGATTTCAAGATCAGAAAGTAGCCACCGCAAAGGTGTTCAGCCTCCTTCTCTCAAAGCTGATGTACAGAAGTGAAGTTCGAAAGACATAAATCAAAACTCAGCACTGTGTTTTGCCATTTTGCTACCCAATGTGTTCCTACTCACTCCCGTTGAGCTGAGATCAAACAAATCATGGAATAGAGAGGTCAAAACTCAGTTTTAGCACCAAAAGCATCTCTTATCTGCAGATGTCCCATTCACTAGGAAGCTGCAATTCTAAAAATGTATCTATAAAGATGATAATAGATACAATAATCTTCTTGTTTACTGGGATATTCTTCTGACCCTGAGGCCATTCACAATCCCATTAATCTTTACTTTGGAAATATATTATGTGTTTAATTTAGCTAAGAACAAAATAATGAGCAGTATCACAGCAAGTATTTGGTTACCTCCTCATCTGTTTACCATGTGGGGACACATGGAAGAAGATCTGTTGCTGAAAATGATACTTCCCTTTATTACACTGGTTGCCAGCACCCCTGAAGTTTAAAAAAATTAAAAAATGGAAAAAGTAATTAAAGCACGCTAGGCCTAATTACTTTTCTGCCTGCTTCGACAGTGTTTTGGTGGGGAGAAATCAGTACTTCAAACCCCCATGTCTGCTTAGCAACTGCAGTCCCCAAGCCCGCTGCTGAGTAGAAAGCTGGAATTCTCTCCTCTTAACTGGACAGCCTCCTGCTTTCATCAAGAAACTTGACATTTTCCATAGCCAGCTCCACGTGAAACTCCTTACACAAGGTACTATTTGAGATCCAGGGATCTGAAGAGGAAAATACAAGTTTATATTCTCAGCACATTAGGAATGTTATGAATTGGATGCTGCTTGTTGGAGAATGCTGAGGATATTTAAGCTTAGAGGGTAAATACTCAGAAATAAAAAAGATTGTTGGAATGCAGAGGATGGTTCATGCTGAACAGTTCTTGTAACTACTCCAAAGTTGGTTATTTTAGAGGTATAAATGTTGACACAGTAAAGCACTGGAAACATCATAATACTAATACTAATACTAATACACCCAAAACCCAGAAGAAAATCTCTGACAAAGAGTGGAAGGAAATGTAAAATACAAAAGGGAAGAAAAATAATGGCAAGAAAAATGAGAGAAAATTAATGTAAAAAGCAAATAAAGTAAATAGTAGCAATCATGCGTGGCAGGGCAAATGTCTATTACATTGTTTGGGGAGCAATTTTCTATAAAAAAACACCAACCAAAAAAACAACAAAACCCAACCAGATTTGAAGCCGGGGGAAAAAAGTTTTTGGAATAAGAGGAAAATGAATATTTCAGAAGAAGTACTTTTCCCCCATTTCTCAGCACTCCAGCTACATCTGGAATACTGCATCCAGCTGTGCCTCCAACAAAAGAAGGCTGTTGACAAACTTCAGGGAGTCCAACATAGGCCAGCAAGGTGACCAGGAGGTTGGAGGATGTTGGAGCACATGATGTGCAAGGAGAGGCTGAGAGAGCTGGATTTGTTCAGCCCGGATACTCAGCAGGGATTTCATAGCTGCCTTACAGCACTTCTGAGCAAGTTTTTTAATAAGACAGAGCCAAGTTGTGATGCATGACAGGGAGGGATCCATCTGGATTAAAGGGAAAAAAATCCAGTATGAGATATTTAAGCCCAGATAAATTGTGGGATCTCCTTCCTTTGAGATTTTGAAGGCCCAGCTGGATTAATCCCTAAATAACCTGTTCTCAATTCAATGTTGACTCAGCTGTGAGCAGGAGCATGGGCTGGAGACTTTCTGAGGTCCCTTCCAACCTACATGATCCTCTAATTATAGGAAAGCTTCAGCAGAAACATTTTCGATAAAGCAGTCTGAGAGACTTAAGAGCTAAAAAGCAGAGTGAAAAGCTGTAGTTACTGAAATTTAGGGCAATCTAGAACAGGCCAAAATATTTGGCATTTTAAATGAAATTTTGGAAAAGAAACTTTGGAGAAGATGCAAAAAAGAAAAAAACTATGGGGAAGGATGTCAGACTATACTCAGAATTATACTCTGAATTTCTTCTTTCTAGAGTAAAGAATAAAGTGTAGGGTGAAAAGTGGGCTAGGTCAGACCATGTTTTCCTTTTGTTTCTACTATTTGAATAACCATGGAGGGATAGATTTTGCAGAATGTCACTCAGTGCTTTCCTTTCTACCCTACACAAATAATTCTGGTTTATATTTGGTTTTGACCCAAGTTAGCATACTTTACACATCTCTTGTAATGGGAATAGCTTATGCAGATGAAACCTTTTTCTTGTCATCCTTCTTATCATCAAGTATATGGAGCATATACTACATTGATGCAATTGGCTCTTGTATCTTCAGGTCTATCATTAGTCTTCTTTTCACATGAAGTGGATAATAGGAGAAGCTGTCATGAAAATATGAAGTTGAGATATTTGGATGGGTTGTTAGAAAGTTTGGCCAGTACTTACTTTAGCAGATGCCATAGTTACTAGAGTTGTAAACTTTTTTTTGATAACAAAAATTGTTGTTGACTCTGCACTGGGGCATATTCTGATTGCTTTTTCAGTGCTTGCACTTGACTCATCATCAAATTTTGCTGCTTCTTGGGAAACATTTGTAGGCATTCCTGAGGGTAAAGGGAGCTGTGGTCTGATTCTGCTGACGCCAAGATTTTAACAAATTGTAGTATGTTTGACATTTAGAAAGAAAATACAGCTCACATACATCACCAAATGGTAGCAACTGTACAAAATTACATTGCTATGATGCTTTCTTTAGCAGTGACTGTTATGTGTGTTCAGTGATTTAGGGATGTCCTGAAGTTTCATTCCTTGGAACGGAAACTCAATCATTAAATTTAATGCCAAGCCTGTTTTGCAAGACTTTTCATTGCAGCTGCTTTGCTACACAAGTAAGAAGTGCAACTGGGAACAAAAGATGGTACTTCCTGCTCTTTGCTGCCAACTCCTCAGACCTCACCATGAATCCTTTTCCATCTTGGCCCTTCTTTTATTTGCCATTTGTCAGTTACAATGCGTGTATTAGAAAGATTGCCCTCACAGAGAGAGCTAGTGAACTTTTAAAGGAACTCATTGACAGGCTTGAGTAAAAATCCATAAGTTCACATGCCTGAGTTCTGTGCAGCTGATTTGATCTTTCCAAGATCTGCAATGCCCTGATTTTGAGGCATATTCGTGGAATTACATACTTCTGTTAATTCTAAAATTAAAGAACTTCTTGCCTTTCCAAGTAATTCTAAATTTTGTGTAGTCTTACATGAAATCAAATATTTTTCCAGAGAAAATAAAGTGTTCCTGTTATACATGCTAAAAAAATTCCCACACATTCACTGACAAACTCCCAACAATGTATTATGAGCACATGGGCCACAGGGAAATACAGTGTGGCATTCACATTCCTACCACCAGTCTGAAAGACTTTATCTATGTGGCTTTGCAGGATGATGTGATGAAGAGTCTGGGCTAAGGGACATGCTGTTCCACTGAATTTAAGGTCATACTCCCAAGTGATGGTAGAAATAATTGCCACTGTGTACTCAGGGACAAGTGATCAGAGACAGGAGGCATCAGGGTATATTTGTACAATGACCAAGTAGCTCTCATACTAAGAAAGAAGATGCCTGTGAAGAACTTGCCACACTAAGGCTTATATCCACTATATTTTTGATACTTTTTATTTCAAGACCTCTCCACAAGATAGAGCCTTGAGGCCATCTGCTTTTTTGAGACTCTTCTTAAGCTAGTCATTTCTAGGGATCCAAGTAACCTGGAAAGGAACATAGAGTCTTAAATGCAGTGGAGAAAAAAGTTTGCTGTGATTGCCTCCACTTACACTTCATTGCAGCTGGTTACTATAGAGTTTTAGCTAATCTACAGACTCCAAATTTTGCCCAAGTGTGGATAGTGCTGACAGATTGCCGGAAGCCAGATAGTGACAGAAAAAGCAGGACAGAGCATTCTCTGCTTCTAAGACGTACAGGGGTGATTTGCTGGAGACACTGAATTTCAGTACCCCATTTGACAGCCACCTTCATCTTATACTTGTGAAGTTGAATAAAGTGGAAATGTTGCCTCCTGGGGTACATAGTCTACATGATTTGCTCAAACACCACTGAAAGCTCCAGGGCCCAAAATTTCTTCTGATGGGCTGGCCAGTGCATGCAGCCACTACTGCTGTTCTGATCCACACCTGACACTAGGAAACATTTGCTGTTACAGAATCTAAACCAGCCACAGCTAAAATTTCTGAGAAGACCAAAAGAAAAATGTCACAAGAAAAGGAGAGAGGGAAATTAAAATTAACTCAGCTGCTTCATTTGGCACTTGATATTCCAAAGGATCAAGAGGAATTATATGAGAAAAATGCACAGAAGACATACTGTGCATTGCTGTTCATTACCAAATTAGCACATTTTATATCATGTTTCAACATTCTTTCAGGCTTTGCCTTGTAATACATGTGATTAGAAGGGAAGTAATATTAGAAATTTTTAGTGACTACTTAAAAGCAAAAATAGAAAAGGCACTTTTGCAATATTTTTAAAGAATAATTCATTAATCAGAGGGAGGTATATAGAGACATAAAACTCCATGGCCATGAAAACACAGTACAAAATTTCCAGGCCTCTGCCCTTATTTGCACACAAAAGTCATTGTTCTCCAAACAAAAGAAACCATGGGGTGAGTGTTTTATGTTTCACTGAGTCTTTATAAATTTCCATCACTCAAGATGAAAGAGGCACCAAGTCATTGGTGTTATTTTTTTTTTCTGCTGGTCTAGCTGCCCAAGGAATTATTTTCCCCCACTAATTTATTTTAGCTATTTTAGCTATTCATGATTGTTCTCTTGTCTCGTGATATGACAAATTCACATGGTGCTTTTTCTCTGGTGACCTCAAATTCTTTAGGCAAGTAATTTATTTTACGTCACTGTGCTGCACAGAAGATGCTCTGAAGACAGAAACAGACTAGTAGGTTGCTCAAAGTCTGAAGTCAAAGGGGGAAGAGTTAACTTTTGCTTTTCTATTTTATTATTTATTATTTTTTAAAGAGTGTTGAGCAAAACCCTGCATTCTGTCCTCTGTTGTGCAAAAACACAAGATAAGAGCATGGTACAAAGTTTGAAAAAACTATCCTTGTTCCTAAAAAATGGATATTCTGAGTTGTTTTTTCATTTTACCAAAATTAGTCAAACAACAAACCTTATAGAAGATATACTAGCTAACAAGGAAAAGCAATATTTACAGACTTACTCTTTGAAAAGTACTGAGAACTGCAAGGAATAATCTTTCTGCCTAAAAATGAGAAAACAGGAGGATCCAGACAGAGCAAAAATATGCCTGAATGAATCACACATGTGTGTGCGATTTCATTTTCACCATGGATTTAATTGAAGGAATATATTCCTTTTCCCCTCCTTCTGAAGTTCTTTCCTTAGCCCTCATTTTTTAACACACAACGAGAGAGAGAAGACAAAAGAAATAAGTTATGGGTATCCTCCCCATGTGTTTGGATACAGAGCTTGGAAAGAAAGATGAGAAAAAGAGCTACAATGAGACCCTTAAACATAGGTAAGGGTCTCGGGTTAGCAGAGCTCAGTGATGAAGGGAAGCATTAGGATTTATGATAAACATGAGGTGCACAGAAACCAGACACAGGTAAATACCATCTGTCTCCTGCAGGCATGCAGATGATACCTCTGTCTTTTAAGTAGGCTGGTGACACTGTCAAGTATTGCCCCCCTGCCCCAGTACCTACCCCATGGCTTTTAGCATCATTCCTTATGGAATTCCTTCTGTGAAGAGAGCTAATCAGGAGCAACAGACAGGAACTTCAGATATTCTGTGGGCAGCATGTACCATTAAGGATTACCCTCCTTTGTTTCACAGAAATAAGACATTATAGCCTTTAAAAAGTAAGCCAGTGGAGACATCCATCCTTTATGCTTTGGTTCCTCTTTTTGCTTTCTGGTTAAAAACCAGAGGCAAAATTTAGGTATGGAGCATAAATACATTACACTACTAGTATCCCTTGACTTTATAGGAAAGTTTAATCAGGGAAAAAAAGAGGTGCCAGGCAAATTGGACCTTCCAATCACCTAATTAAGGCTACGTTTGCATACTGAGTACCTTTGTCCATGAGGTTGAGTACCTTGGTCCGTTCACTCAACATGGACTGTATGTAAGCAACAGCAGGATACTAATCACAATGAAAAACTGTGTTCTCTCCCTTCTTGGACTCACTATGCTGGTTTTTTTCCTAAATGTTATATGTTCAGAATCAAGGAATTTCTACCATAAGCTATTAAAATGGAGGTACTAGCTTCCAATTCCACTTTTGCTGTGGGAAGACAACATGTATTTGCTCTGTCTTGGAAAATGAAAAACCATAGAGACTATTTTTGCTTTTTTTTTTTTCTCCATGCTTAGTAATACTGTTTCTGTCTTTTAGACAAGCATCTCTTCTCTCTGTGATCTCCAGACATAAACTGGAGGTAGTTTTGATTTGATCCTTCTCACTCTCCAATCTTCTTATCTCTTGAACTAATGTTCTCCTCCCCAGTCCTTGTGTTTTCAAGAGCTGGAAACACTTTTGAGACACATCCTGGTTTGAAAATTTCCTCTCTCCCCATTGCTATGGACTTTCACAGACACACACATACACACAGTCACATGTACACACATACACACACACACACATTAAAACTTTCTTCCTTTAGTTTTCTTTATTTTCCTGGCTTCGCTGCTTCTTGTTTAATCACACATACCATGAACATGATTGTCAATCCCAGACCACGGGGTGCCAGACTACAGAGAGCAGATTAATGCAGAATTATTCTGCATTATTGTGTTTACATTTCCTGAAGTTTCCTAAGTGTAAATATATTGAATTTATCATTTTAAATACTATTTTTCATATGTGCATATAAAAAAGGAAAGTTGACACAGAACTATTCATACTAAATGTGCAAATTCAAAGTAGGTGATTGCTATCACAACCACAGCATGCATATAACTCAAATAAAACTGTACCTTGAAAAACCATTTTAAAATAAAATAAGCAAACAAATGAAAGCAGTTAAGTTTGAAAGAGAACAGAGGCAAGAATACACCAACTTTCTTAAAAGAGCAATCTTCAGTCCATCCCCACTGGTTTTGGATCCCTATCTTTCTCCTCAGCTGTTTTTCAGCCACTTTCCCTGTGTGGTATTTTCCTCACTGCCTCCAGGAACCTGTATCTTCTCCCTCCTCTTTCCATCTTCTTACCCTGTCTCCCCCAGATTCTTCTGTTCTGTAATATTTCCTTTATACCCATCCTGGAGTTCTCCTAATTTGTTTCCTGATTGTGGAAGCATCTCTCCTAGCTTTTCTTTGGTTTCCTTGCCTATTTTTCTCTATCCACTATCTTTTCCACAATAATCCCATTTAATTACTCCCTCTTCTCTTCTTCCTACCTATATTCCCCTTTCAAAACCCTTCCAGAATTCATACTTGGAATCTGGTAGGTAATTATTTATTGCCAAGCCTGCAGACAAAGGGAAAGTGCCCTTAATGAGCAGACATTGGGGAAGTCCTAATGACAAACCATGAGACAACTGCACGACTCATTTAATTTATGAAGATCAGGAGATTTCATATGAGATGAGATCCTCAACTGGTATAAAAATGTATTATTTCTTTCAGAAGGTAATCAAGGATCTGCCACTTCAGGATCTGTCCTTCAGATAGAAATACAGAATATAACTAAAAAGACAATATCATCCCACATATTTTCAATATGCCCAGGTTAGCATTTTACATCTTTAATTTAGATGTAAAGAGAACTGAATTCTAGGTACTTTAGTACCGGGGAACTAAATACTCCATTTGGAGTTTTATCTGGTTTTGGTTTTGTCTTTTTTTTTTCCTCTGTCTTTTTACAGTTATTTTTTCCCCCCTAAATTTATATGCAGCACTTAAGCTTTTTTTTTTTTTTTTGCGAGACAATCAGACTTTTTGGTATTATTATTATTATTTATGTTTAGCTCTTATCTGAAATTAGGCAGCAAACAGGAGCTGCTCTGCTGGCTCAGCAAGCTGAGGGGCTGCTGTATAGATTGGTTTGTACTCAAGGGACTGGAGGCTGATCTCCTTCCCACACAAGCTATTTGGGTAGAAAAATCACAACTGCTATAATGAGTAGTATCTTTATCTCCATGTGTCGGCTCAGAAGGTGGTCTTATGGGAGAAAATTAAATGTGACCTTCAGCTGTTGATGTGACACAAACACACACATATTGCACAAGCTGCTGTATCAATGGCTCCTGCTTGCAGTTCTCTGATGTGCAGTGATCCTTAAGAAGGAAGGTACGAGGTCCAGCACTTTTCTTTCAGGATCCAACATTTAATTTGAGAGATTTTGGAGATGAGCTGAATATGGCAAGCAGTTTTGGACATACTCTGATTGGCACAAACTAGGTGAAACACTGTTAATTTCAGTGTCACCCCAGGACTAAAGATAGAATAATAACAGAATTCAGTTCCTATTTCCAAGGTAAGAAACTACTTTGGTAACTTTACAATATAATGGACTCCAGGACTCTGCTGCTTTATGCCTTGAACTACCAAATAAGTACCAGACATCCCAACAAACACTCTATTTGAGATAGCAACAGAATTTATTAGCTGGACTTAAATCAGATTATTCTTCTGAAGTCAATGACATTTTCAGAAGCATGGAAGAGATCATGATCCAAACCACTTAACATCCAGCCTTTTTGACAGCCTCTACCAGCATCCATTTCCTTCTCTGCTTACTTCATCTTGGAGTTTGTACACTAATTTTGGCTGGGAAAGAGTCAATTTTCTTCACAGCCGTCTGTTTCAAATTTTTGATTAAAGCAGTGTTGCTACGCTGTTGATAAATAGTGTTTACTTATTGCTGAGCAGGGCTTACACAGAGTTAAGGATTTTTCTGTTCCTCACCCCAACCACCAATAAGGAGACTGAGGGTGCACAAGGGATTGGGAGAAGACATGGTCAGGACAGCTGTCCCCAGCTGACTCAAGGGGTATCCCAGACCTTATGATGTTTTGCTTAGAAATAAAGCTGGGAGCAGAAAAAAGGAGGGATGTTTAGAGTGATGACGTTTGTCTTTCCAAGTCACCAATGAACATGATGGAGCCCTGCTCTCCTGCACATGGCTGGACACCTGGACACAGTCCAGGGAAGTGATGAATTAATTCTTTGACTTGTTTTGCTTGTGTACACAACCTTTTCTTTACCTATTAAAATGTCTTATCTCAACACTGTGAGTTTTCTCACTTTCACCCTTCAGATTCTCTTCCCCATCCCACTGTGAAGGGGTGAGTGAATAGCTAGGGGGGATGTTAGCTACTGTCTGGAGTCAACACACAACAGCTTGATAGCTAAAATTACTTCTGTTTAAGTGCGTCCTACATATAGCAAAACATTTCTTACCTTAACCCTTATAGTCATTATAGTACAAATTTTGAGCTAATCAAAGAACTCTCTTTAACCAAACATAAATACCAGGTGCACTAAATGGTCTTTATGAGGCAGGGCCACTCTGCAAAGAAACTGTTTCTCACAAATCTGCCTATAAACAAAAGACAGAGACTTCAGTGAACAGTGATGGTCAGTGACTTGATAACATGTGCTTGATGAAACTGCCTTTTCAATCATCTTGGAGAAATAAAAAGAGCACCTAGAATCTGAAGCCTGTTTCTCATTTGCTCTAGCAGACTCATAAGTAACTGTGGGAGACACTACATTGTATTGTTTAACATGGATGAGTCTATGGATCACAACCAAATTTCCATGGTATAGGGATTCATCACTCAATAAAACCACTGATGGTGAACATATCATTCCAATGATGCCAGTGGAGTCATACCAGCCTATAATTACACTAATGGGAATGAAAACCCATCCCAGGGGTAAAGATAAATAGATATATAGCATTAAATAAAAATAGTCAGAATAACTACCTCATCCATGGGTAATATATTGTGCAGCAACCTTTACTATTAGTTTTACTCATGGGAAATTTTACACATGGAGGATAGGCTAAATTTCATGTGGAAGAATCAATTCTTGGGACAATAGAAAAGAATGTAAAATAGAACAATGAGAAATATGGCTAAAGGTATCACAGAGAAACAACTGCTTTTCAGATTAACCATCCCTTTTTAAATTGCAAGTGAACCTCTGTTATAAAAAATGGGGTGTTTCTAATATCAATATATTAGTGATTTCAGGTCCCAATTTGGGAAAGTCCCTTAGTGAAGGAGGAAGTTTTTGTATCATTCTTCATTAATTCTCCACTTCCTTAAGTGCTTTGGGAATTATCTGTTAAGACAGGAATGCAGTAAAGAAAAGCTAAAAGAAAGTGAGGAAATACTAAAGTTGGCCCCATGTCAGCAAAGCCTGAATTGTGATAAGCAAGACTTCGTGCAAGGAGTAGGTATTTTATGATGTCAACATTTTTGATTCAATAATCAGCTGTCAGGGGTTTTAAGCTGCAATAAAAGCTATCACTTGCCAAACAAAACACTAATTAAAAAAAAATAAATACGGCCTTGAACACTGTTACATTTACAAGCTACCATTACCTGTAGTCATGCTCATGAACCTATGGTCTGCTAAATTTGGTAGAGTCCAACAAGTTTTCTGGAAGCCAAATAATGTGGTCCCATAATGCTGAGTTTTCCTCTGCCATCCCCGTTCCCAAAATGCCCATCCATTTCCATAAAGCAGAAATCCTTATCCAACTTCCTCCCCTCTGCTGACAGCAGACAAGATATCATTGCTCTCTGCTCTAATTGGGATGACTGAAATGGGAACACTTGGACAGGAATATTCTTTCTTTATAGTCTAGTCTTTTGGGATTTGCTCTTCTTCTTATTTGACCTTAAACTATGAAACACCATGGGCCAAAATCACAAAGCCACAATCTACAAACTATCTTCTCGCTTAGCTTGCTCTTTAGTAAATTTTATGTACAAAAAGGAGTCTTACTCCATGTGGTCCAGAACTTTATGAAATAACTTAGCCCAGGTATTCTCTTGTAGGATTTATCTTGCACTGGTATAAATGGCTGCAAAATGCAATGCTAATTAAGAACAAGGAGGGCAAAAAAGATTCTCAGAGGTCTGGAACACCTCTGCTACGAAGACAGGCTGAGAGAGTTGGGATTACTCAGCCTGGAGAAGAAAAGGTTCCAGAGAAACGTTAGAGCACTTTCTAGTACCCAAAGGGGCTACAAGAGAGCTAGAGAGGGATTTTTGACAAAGACAGGGAATGATAGGACAAGTGGGAATGGCTTCAGGCTAAAACTGAATAGGTTTAGTTTAGCTTTTAGAAAGAAATTCTTCACTGTGAGGGTGGTGAGGCACTGGCACAGGTTGCCCAGAGAAGCTGTGGATGCTCCATCTCTGGAAGTGTTCAAGGCCAGGCTGGATAGAGCTCTTAGCAACCTGGGATAAGCGGAAGGGGTTCCTGCCCATGGCAGGGAGAAAGGAGCTAGATGGTCTTTAAAGTCCCTTCCAAAACAAAACATTCTATGAGTTTCTTCATCCAGAGGCCACATTAATCAGGTTTACAGGTGTTTGAAAATATCCAAGTAAGTGAAAGTTGGTGGTGGATCAAATTATTTTAGTTTTAAGTTGTCTTATTTTGGTTGCAGTTTGAGGGAACATATAAATGAGCAACTCCAAGCAAGGCACAGTTTAAAGAAACCAGCAGCCTCCTCTGGCTCCAGACCAGTTCACATGCTTGTTCACAGCCATTCCCAGTGCTTATATCTCAACTTCCATGCAGGCATAGAATTACTCTAAGGGGTGCATACATAGGCAATATAGAAGCATGTTAGGAGCAGATTAGAGTTCTAGCTTCCCTTTCAGTAACACCAAAGAAAGGAGAGAACAGTTTTCCTTATTCCTTACTTTTTTTCTTTGCTTGCTAATAAGATTAATGGATTTCTTGTTGTGTTCTTCTTAAAAGAAAATAGAACTCTGTGTGATGGGAAAGCAGTGTTGCAGGCTCGGCCAAACCAGAAAACTAAAAGGGAACTTGAGACTGCAAAAAAACAAATGTGGTGCATAATGGGACCCATCTGCTTGTACTGAAATCTCTCTGGATGAGCAACAGATAACAAAGTTCAGATTAAATAAATGCTATATATTCATATCCATGCTTTCTCCACTTCAAACCACTCAAAGTCAGAAAAGAACCATTTTCTCTTTCCAGAGTCGACCATTTTTAGAAGATTTATTTCACTTCTGTATCTATTCATAAATTCCAGTTCAATCTAGACCCAGTAGCAGACACTTGAATTTCTGCTGCTTCACATTCTCTATCTCTTGTCACATATGGGGTATACAGGGATGTAAACTGCTATCAAATTAAAATTATAAGTGATTTGCATTCATTTTGTACATATGCAGATTAGTGCAAAATATGAAGAATGGTAATCAATCCAGACGATTAAAAGAAAACCAGCTTTCTTAGATGTTCAATTTTCTTTTGTTCAGATTTAGGACAAGTGAGTACCTCTGAGCAAGCTCTTGACAAGCAAAAAACCCAAAAAACCAAAAAACAAAACAAAACAAATCACGAACAAAAAAGTCCTGAATAGTTTTGGAAACAAAAGCTCTGCTCAGGAAATATAGTTGTCACTATTTCTAATCATGCACAGGGCAAAGATCACTACTATACATGTGGGAGATTGCAAGAATGAAGTCCTGAATATCAAAATAGATATATATTATGTATTCAGAAGTTATACAGATAAAAGGGACCACTAGGAAGATTCTTCATGCAACACATAGTGTAGGGGGTAGGTAAGCTTGAGCAAAAGTATTTACTAAAAAGTACAAAACCTCAAAATATATTCCTCATCTAAAGGATCATTACATTCCTCCTCCTGTTGTTCCCTTCATAGTAAGTAATATGCTTCAGGTCTTTTTCTCTAGAGTCAGTTTCCTGACTTTTTTACTGATGCCTCTTTGCTACATCTGTCCAGCAGAGGCTCCTACCAACGAATTTCTGTTGCCTCTGCAAGTAGCCAAAATTATCCCATCATTCCTTAACTTGCACTTAGAGGAGCTAAACAAATAATGTTTTCCCTGTTGTTCACTGTGTGATCTCTTACCAAGCCTTTAATTATTCTCATAACTCTTCTCTAGTTTATCAACATCCTTGCCTTTTCCACTGGTACTCAACCAAAGAAGTATTTCAACAGAAGTTAACCCATGCCACATACAGAGATGGTTTCACTATGCTTACATGAGACATGTGCTTGACTAAAGTTTCACATTAAACTGAAAGCTCCTCTTCTACTTATTTATTCATAATGCCAGAGAAGTGTTTCACAATTTTGGAGTGCCTGGAGAGGGGATCCCCAATGAAAAGCTTGCCTTGCTTTTACTTCTCTTTCAAGAGTTGATGTTTCATTACATTAGAGGTGAGATCACTTGTCTGTACACAGCTCACAAAGACACATAGATGTCTGTCAGTATCTCCTACTCTTTCATTACCAACTCCCTCTGGTGCCCCAAGGCATCGCCCCAACTTTTTAGATCACCTTCAAACTATTGGCAATGGCCATATTTTTTATCCCAAGTCACTGATAAACATGGCCAGCAACATAAATCTAGGATATGGAGTCTAAAACCTTGAAAAAAGTTAATTGGAATGACACATAAGGAAGTCAAAATATCAATAATAACTTATGGAGACACACACACTGTAACTGAACAATTTCCTTTATGAGTAAAACTTCAGACAGACATAGCTCTTCTTACACAGACAAGGATTAGTTAATCTGTGTTGCTATATCCAATATATTTTATGAAGGATAAAAACCATTTTGAATTAATG
This sequence comes from Toxostoma redivivum, assembly GCA_013397375.1. Lineage (NCBI taxonomy): Eukaryota > Metazoa > Chordata > Aves > Passeriformes > Mimidae > Toxostoma > Toxostoma redivivum. Next base: position 206,348 of record VXBI01010443.1, on the reverse strand, counting down.
TATTGGGGTTACTAAGAGTCAGCTGACACCTGCAGATAACTACAGACAAGTAACAGCAATACTTAAACCATTCTACACTTACTCATCTCACAGAGGGGCCTTTAACCTCCTGGCTTTCTTCTTACATAGCTTGATTACTAAAGCAGCTCTTCTGTCATCAGAAGTCCTTGGCAATATTAAATCCCTTCATGAGTTTAAAAATGAAACCCTTTGCCATAAAACACTTTCTGTGGATTTTTTTTCTTTTTTGAACTATATTCAATATCCTCCTGCAATATATAATTTTGCAATGCCTCTGTCTTTATCTCTTTCAGTCACTGTTTCTCAAGTTGGAAGTAATATGCCTTGGAGTTATTAATAATCACATGAAAATTTTTCAAAGAGTAGTTGGGGTGTGAAGAATATATACCAAGGACATCTGTGTCATTCTCATACCTTCTTACCTAGCTGATAGCTGTCTTATCAGTCATAAAGAATTTCTAATTAGGACCATCAAGATACAGAGCCAATACAAGAAATGACAGGGAGTTACTGGCATACCAGTTTTTCCTCAGAGACTTAGAAGAACCTCAGATTTGACATGGGTTTTCTTACAAACTATGACTCTGCCTAATTTTGCGGATAAAAAAAACCCTATAACATGTGGTCCCATATGCCTGTCCTATATTAAAATCAAGAATATAAACTGACCTGATTTGCTGGTAAGAACCTAATTAGCATGGCTACAGGGTGAGCAGTACCTCCAACATAATAATTTATTAGCTAGAATTCCCTGGGCCTTGGCCAATGCAGATTCCTGCCAAGGAGATCTGAAAAAGAAAGGGACCTAACCCAAAGGATTTTCTGACTCTTAGCACAATGGGTTTTGGCAAGCAACCTTTCCTCACCATGTTCACTGAAAGTTAATAGGAGAGGAAGAAGCGGATTTGATACCAGTTAGGCCATGGTGGCTACTTTAATTTCTATTAGTAAGCAGCTCTTTGGAGACCACAAGGTAAGTCACTGTCCCAAGCTCCTGCATTGCCCCTTAATCAAAGAGAAAAGCAGCATCAGCTTTGGATAGGCTCACTAAATAGGTGCTGTAACTGGACAGATACTGGAAAAATGTTGGCATCTTTGCCTCAGAGTTTTGTTATCTGTCTTCATCATATCTCCCACTGCAGCTTGTAAGAGAAGATGGAGATTTCTTGGGTTAATCTTCCTAAAAAATATTTTCCTATTCTTTTTCTCTCTTCTGGATGGCCCCCCAAAATGATGTCTAAACAAACATAATTGTTAAGAAGGTTTGAAAAGATTTAGGCTTCAGCAGCTTATTTTGGATCCTCCTTCCCTGATGTTTCTGACTTAGTGGAAGATCTGATCTTTTCCTATCTTTTAATCTGACTCATCCTGTGTGGCCCCTTTATGCTTTCTGATTTGTATGGCTTTAGTATATCTGTTTCTCCCACCAATCACAAGTTAGAGAAATCTTTAAGACTTAAGGAGGCTTTCTGCACCTCCCAGTCACATACTTCTCCCAACACCTTCATCCAGAGAGGCAGAAAGCAGCTTGGACATAAGTGGTACTTGACCGAACAGTTGAGATAACTGTGTATTTTGATTTTGTTCTTTACACTGTTCTTTTGTAAAACTAATGAGGAAAAATTAAGGCAACAAAGGAACTTGCTTTCATCCAGGAATACAGATCTTTTCTCTATTTACATGCCAACTAGTCTGCTTCCCTTGGCATTTTCTGTCTCCACCCCAGTTTCCAGGGTAGAAAACACTGAGTCATTTGCTGATAAAAGAAGCAGGAAAGTTAACCACATTGTTACCACCTATCAACTTCTTCTATGAGGGGACTGTATCTAAACACTCCACTAATGGTGCACCTGAAATAGTTTTGACACCTTATTCCTCTTTTAAGACTATGCTTGGGGTGACAAAGTAGAAAATTTGATCACCAAGGGCAGTAACTTGGAGTGATTTTGTAGCCAGGTCTGCTTTGCTTCCCCCTTCCTCCTTTATTGTTCCTCCCCCTTTCCTAGAAGACAGAGTCATGGAATCATAGAATGGTTTGGATTTAAAGGGACCTTTAACTCTCATTTAGACCAACTCACCTGCAATGAGAAGGGACATCTTCAATACAACAGGGTGTTCAGAGCTTCAGCCAGCCTGACCTTGAATGTTTTCAGGGATGGGGCATCTACAACTTCTCTGGACAACCTGTACCAGCATTTCACCACCTTCATTGTAAAAAAATTTCTTCCTTACATCTTAGCTAAATCTACTCTTTTTTAGTTTAAAATCCTTGTCCTATTGCTAGAGGCCCAATTTAGAAGTCTGTCCTCATTTTTCTTACAAGCTCCTTTTACATATTGAAAGGTTGCAATAAGGTCTCCCCTAAGCCTTGTCTTCTCCATACTGAACAACACCATTTCTCTCAGCCTGTCTTCAGAGAAGAAGTGCTCCAGCCCTCTGAGAATTTCTGTGGCTCTCCTCTGGACCTGCTCCAACAAGTCCATGTCTTTCCTGTGCTGAGGGCCCCAGAGATGAATGCAGAACTCCAGACAGGGTAAGGACAAGACACTCTCCTGACTGTGTGCTCTGAAATTATCAATGAATATGAATATGGGATCTGCAGAAAGGAAATATATACTATTGCAAGAGTGACACAGGATTCAGCTCTTTTGGTATAATTCAGAATTCAGCTCATTTCTAGGTATATTTGGGATAATGTCAGTTTGGGAGTGCACCTGTTCTGAACACAGCCTGTTAGAGACAGTTAGAGGCTGGATCCTGTGAGCTCCTGGCAGCTAAAAGCCTAATCTTTTCAAAGTGGAAGTAACAATTCTGCCTCATAGAGAGCACTGGACTTGTAATTCAAAAGATCTGACAAATTTAGAAAGGATTTTGTTCACGTGTTTGAAGGAACTGACATTTTTACAATCTGGCCTGGAACAGTCTTCTAGGATAACATTGAAGAGATCAAAGTAAACACATGTAGGAACCTAATAAAACCAAATGTCCCAAAAGACAGGTCAACTAACTTTCTACCTCACAGTTTGACTATAAATCTGATTCCCATGCAATAATTTTTTGCAAAGAATGATGGACTGAATTTCTGTAGCCTATAATGAATGCTGCCAGGACACTGCAGTGATATATTAAGGGAAGGGAGAATGAGACAGAGCTTTCAGGACTCCCAAATGATGTGGCAAGGAGGAAATAACTAGGAAGTTATTAGAAAACTTTTTGTATTGACAGTTAATTGAGAGAAAAATACAAGTGAGTTCTCCTGGGTCACAAAAGAGAGCTGCAAACAGAGCAGAAGTCCCCATGTCCCCTCCTTTCAACTACTTACTATAGTCAAGGTGTCTTCTCAGTAACTAGTCAGTGTTACTAGATCAGGACATCTGGATTTGTTTTATATTTATGTTTCAAATTTAAAGTTCACCCAGGAACTAGAAAAGGTGGCCTGGGGAGTGTGCCCTTTAATTAATGTCTCTGTAACAACCAAGAAACACTAACAGAAAAGTGATTCATCTAGCTTGCCCTGTGGGACACGATCTGCAAGACTGGGGGTTGGTTGTTCAGCTCCTGCCCAAGCTGTCTGGCACATATGCTGTAAAAACAAGTGTCAGCTAATGGAGCATGCCCTCATGCTCAAGGAGAGAGCAAAATGCATTGTGCTGCATGTCCCAGTGGAACTGGGCTCTGGACAGTTGGAGACCACTGCCAAGGACAGCCTGTGCTCCAAGTGTCCACCAGGTGTTAACATTCAATATCAGTCTGTCATTTCCCTTGTTTTCCCTTAAAGCTGATTCATCTGTTTGACAGCTGTCATTCCAAAATGATACTTTCTTGGATATTCCCACTTAGAGAAAAGGACAATGTCAATCCTCCTTTTGAGTAGGATCATGGCTGCATAAAAGTTGATCACAATCAAATATTTTGTCTATATTATAGACAAAAGGGCAATAATCTTGGGCAAAATGAATCAGCTTGACAACAAGAAATTTTCAAAAGGTTTTCTCCAAGGAATTAGCTGAAAATCTACACTGTAGACATAGGGTTAAAATCAGAGATGAATGACATTAAACTTCTCTTGTTCGTTGTCCCAGCTGCAAGAGTCTTGCAGTGTTTTACCTAGTGAGACAAGGAATTACTGGAACTGGTCCAACTCGACCATGCAAAGCAGCTTAACAAGCAAAAGCATAATTTGTGGCAATTTTCCTGACGTTCCAGAATGACTCCCATGGAACCTCAAAGGTGAAATGATCTCACAGAAAAGTGGAATTGTTTTGAAAATTAAACCCCCACATTTCACACTAAGTGGAGCTAGGAAATAGGATCCAAAATACCTTGCATCCTCCTGCTCAGACAGAAAGTGGTTAATTGCTATATTGGGTGAGAAAATGTATTTAAAAGCATAAAATTGAAGGTTTAATTATATTTAGTATGTGTTACTGGCAGAGCTTCATGAAATGATCAACAATTATCTTTCTCATCCATCAAGTGCTCAGGGATCACACAAGGACAGGGAGTAGGAATATGAAGTAAGCTGTGCCAAAAACATAAAAATGTGTTGTTTCTCTTGTAGCTTTCTTCATTTTCCCCCCACATTTTCCATGCACATTATTCAAATTAAAGCGGGTTTTTGCAGCATAGCTACTTTCCCACTTATCTGGAAGCAATCAACCCACAAAACTTTTTGAGCACCAAACTCACTACAGGACATAGTGGAGTCTCATTTTAAACCAAGAACAAATTAACGCATTCCAATTTAGCTGCAGCACTTGATTAACCCAAAATGAATCAAAAAATGCTGTTCATTGACATGCAAACCCATCTTTATTATATTGCTACTCGTAAAACTTCATATGCAACGGCACAACTCTGCCAAAACATTCAGACAACAAAAACCAGCTTAATTTCAGATATTTACACGTTTCTGAAAGACTGAGATATTTCATGCCTACAACCAAACTTTAATTAGTGCTAAAATTACAATACAATGCATCCCATCAAAGTAAGCATGCTATTTATAGCTGCATATTTAACTCTTGGGTTGTCAGGTGCTCTGTACATCGGGATCACTAACATCCTGTTTAGCTAAGAAATTCAGAGCTTAAAACACAGCTGGAGGGGGATGCACAATATGCTGTGCTGTGAATGCCACTGGAAAGATGTAACTCATGAACAGTGGCTCTAGTAGTACTTACACACTTATCTATTTACTTTTTGATTTTTTCTCATTGAGGTACTCAGCCTATTTGTGAAGGACAAACAGTAGAAAGCTTGATGCTGCTAACAGATGTGGATGCACTTAATGGGAAAATCCATTACTTCAGGGAAGGGCTGAGATTTCTGTGGGATTCTACAAAAAGCTAAGCTTTTGACACTTACATAAAAGTCTCAGAAGAGCAGTTATTTGTTGTTTATTATTAAGGGATATTTGGAATGGTAGCTTGAGGCCTGGAGTGTTCTAAATTCATCACGTAACACGCACAGTTTTAGTTACCCACAGGGGATCACAGCTTGAACACCAGTATCTGGTGTTTCAGCCTGACCACCATAAACAAAGCACAGCTCTTCCTGCTTTCACCACCCAAAACTGGAATTCAGAGAAGTGGGGTGGCATAATGGAAATGTTCCCTACCACAACACAATGCATGGTCTCACCAAGCACAAAGTCAGTGCTTGCCAACCACTTGGGAATTTAGTTTTTCCAGGTTCCAGGTTTTATTGAAGACTCTTATCAAGCAGAGGGAGCAGGTAACAAGGCGAAGGAATAAAGAGCTCCTTTAACTCCTGTGCTTGAAGTTCGTTTGCCCCCAATTACCATCTGTCAAAGCAATTCACTCAGGTGCTTGCATTTAGCTGGGATGAACAGGTACACAAAGACATGGCAGAGCACGTTACACTCGATGTAGAGGTGACACAGATATTTATTCCCCATGTAAGGAAGGACCTATAGCAGATATTTTGATCTGGGTGTTGCGTGGAGCCAACTTCCACTCGCCATGTCAGATATGCTATTAGCACTGCTTAGGTTTAAGGATCTCAAGTTTATGCCAGTTAGTGCTGGTTAGATAATAATGATGGGAAGCTTTGAAAACAAATCTATATCTTCTGTTTTTAAGGACAGAATAATCCAGTGGCAATTCCACAAAGTAAAAATTAGAGAGTCTGACTGCCCAAAAGAGCTATTTTCAAAGGTCATATGCATTGTTAATAAAAGTTTGAAAAACAGCAAGGAAAAAACCCTGTAAAATATCCAATAACTCAGATGAACAAACAAATATCAGGTTTTAGACCACAGAACCATGAGGCATAATCCCAATATATAGGTTTCCTTTCAAAGCTGGATGTCTACTTGCAGATATCCACTAAAGATCACACATTAATTACAAAGGAAAAAAGATGAGAGTTCAATTAATTTAGTTCTTTTGTTCCAGGCATTTTATGGCAATCAGTCTGAAATTTTGAAAGAGGCCCACACTGAAGATAACCCTATAAACAGGGTTACTTGGGACTTAAAAAAAAACCAAAAAAACCAAAAAAAAAACCCCAAAAAACAAAAAAGAAGAAGCTTTAAAAAAAGGTTAACTTTCCCCACATATGGTTTTAACAGATGTGGTTTTAAATTACCATTGGGACATAATAATGTTTTTTGAATAGACTGAATGTTAAATAGTTGGCTCTTCCTATGTGACAGACACTAGCACTTGGTGGTTTAAGCAGCAACTCCCAATTTGTGTCTTTACTGGCATGTATTTCATTTTTAGCCCACGTGGGTCAGTATGATTTAATACCCTGGCCTGATGTCCCTCTCACCAGCAAGAAAAAGGAAAAAATAGGATTAAAGTCATCAAACAAAACAAAACCAGGCAACATCACCCCCCATCCCCAGCAGCCAATGCCAGGCTCCTGCATTGTTCCTTACACAACAACTCCCGCAGCCCTGCAATGGGAGCTCACTGGAGATGACAGTTGAGGAAGAAAAACGTTAAATAATTCAAAGCTACTAACATCAAGTCTGATGTAGGTATAAAAATAGTTACAAAACACCACTCTACATGTTTTCATTATAGGAACTTTGACTTACTTGGAAACATCAAGAAAACCTCAAACCTATGCCACTCCCAGCCTCATACACTCAATTAGTCCGGCAGTGGAAATGACATCCATTTCCAAGCCAGCCTTCAATTTTCATGGCCATTTTGTGCTTGTGCACTGGGGGAGCCAGCACTGTTCCACAGCAGGAGTGAAAAAGCCTGATCCAGAGACCATTAAAACCAACAGGAGCCTTTGAATTAACAGTAATGATTCTTGGATCTGGCCCTGGTTTAAGTTAAAGTGTTGTGGTGCTTTGGGGATTGAAACAAGATTGAATGTGATTGGTTTTTGTTATCTTCAAAAAATCTTTGTGGCTGGGAGTGTCCACTTTCAAACACTCAGTCTGCCAAAGCAGCGCCCATTTAAAAAAAAAATGCCTCAATGAAATTACTTAATAAGGAAACATGATGGCAAGGTGAGCTCCCACATAGCCTGTGTAACATTAACTCCAGGTGTTTTCATTTGATCAGAGGGAAGGAGAGAGAAAAAAACAGGAGTATTGACATATGGAGAATATATGCCCTCGCACATTAGATTGGGCAGCTTTGCTGGGGCTGGGTATCCTAATTTTATTGATATATGTATTTCATGCACAGCAGAGAAGTTACAGACTTTTTAATCTTCCAGGATCTGAAATGGAGGGTGGGAAGAAAAAAAAACAAAGGAAAAAAGAATCAAAGAGTCTTCAGTGCACAGAGCACAATAGAGCACCAGCTGCAGGAATCCAGCTCTAATGATGAAAGAGTTGGTAGAGGTCCCTCTCTTCTGGGTGTTCCCCCATTTTCTCACCCCCTAAAAGATCCACATTTCTTCCCTAGTATCAGCTTCTGATATCCCCTTCTTCTCTGTTACCATCTTCTCAACTAGATGCTCGCTGTGTCTGATAATCTCTGGAGAAGACATCAGCCAAAATAAATAAATACATAAAATTCAACAAAACATTAATTATGCAGAAGGTATAAAAGAATACAAAACTAAGTGGTGCAGGTGTACAATAACGTTGCTCTCCAGAGCCTGTGATCAGCAGTGTTCAGAACAGAAAGCCACAAACAGATGACATTTTAAAGCATATGAGGGGTATGCAGGGCTGCAAGCAATGGTTTGTAGCTTCTATACGAGTGATTGTGCATCCCTCCAATCCCAAATAAGATTGTGAACAGCAGCAACAATAATAAGCCATAAAAGCTAAGCTCTAAAAAAAGCCCTGTTCAGGTAGACCGAAGTGCTTGCCAGCAAACGGGGCTGTAAGTGACTGGCAGGTGGCTTTGTGTGCTCACACATTCTTGTGAGATAAAAGCAAAACCAAGAGAGTAGGAAAAGTTTCCAAATCCCAGGTGTCTTTGCAGGGCATCATGAGCACAAGAGGGATTTTAGGATGGAAAGAAGATGGAGGTACAAGGGAAACATGTCAGGCTGGGGAAGATGATCATTAAGTTGTCCCTTGGTATCAGGATTCTGGTGCTCCAGCATGGAGAAAGCAAAGGCATAATTTGCTGCTTTGGGGAAGAACAAACACTGGCTGGAAAGAAGTATGAGAAAAAAAAGACTCTGTTAGATGCTGACGATGAGAAGTAAAAACATTTGAGCAACAGACAACTTCACAGCCAGATGTCATAAGACAGGCAGGCTGGTTGTTCTTACTTTATATAAAGGGTATTTTGTTGGTTATATTTTTGTTCAGATTATCCCCAGGACAAGAATAAAAGTCAAAATGAGAGCCTGTTTCATTGCTGGGCTTTCTGATTCTCTCATGAAGCCTCCAACCATTACACTACAACCTACTTTCACAGTACTGGGTAACAAGCTGGGTGATAAAAACATCAGATGAAATTCAGTATCAATAAAAGCAAAGCAATACATAAAGCAAAAAAACAATTCTAACAATGCATACACAATATGGGCTGTAAATTAACTGGTGCCACACAGAAAGTTGGCTGAGGAATCTCCATGGGGTGCCCTCTACAACTACTGGCTCTCTGCTCATGCCAGTTAAATGCACAGGGGAAATTCTGAGATCCATTAGGGAAAAAATAGACAATGAAAAGAGAAAAATCACAGAATAATTTAGATTGGAAAAGACCTGTAAGATCATTGAGCCTAGACATTAAGTCAGTACTGCCAAGTTCACCACTAAACCATGTTCCTAAGAATCACATCCACACACTTACTGAAAACTTTCAGGCATGATGGTTCCACCACTCCCTTGGCAGCATATTCCAATGTCTGATCCCTCTTTCAGTGAAGAAATTTTTCCTAATATTCAGTCTAAACTTCCCCTGGTGCCACTTGAGGCAATTTGCTCCTGTCTTGTCACTTGGGAGAAGGGACTGAACCCCACCAGGCTACACCCTCCTTTCAGGGAGCTGTAGAAAGTGATAAGGTCCCCTCAAGCTTCCTTTTCTCCAGGCTAAATGTAATATGGGATGATGTTTTGTAAGGTCACATGCATTTCTGTCTTAATGCTGCATACATTTTGAGTCTATCCATGTCTAAAGTACAGAGCAGAATTAACAAAGACAGAGGAAAACACTGAAAAGATTATCAGGAATATGGAAAGACTTGCAGAATAGATAAAGTAGGATGGGGATTTTCAGCTTGGAATAGAAAAAAAAAAACAAAACCACAGAGTAGACGGAATTTATCCTGCTGTATAACCCACAAAGTAGGAGTCATCTAATGAAATTACCAAACTGAGAGGTTAAAGCAGAAAAAACAGGAAGGCTTATTCACTCATTGCATGACTTTAAATTTCGAAACTTTTTCTTGTGGCAATCACAAGTACATGCTGGGTTCAAAAAGAATCCAACAAATTGTTAGAGGACAACTGCTTCAAGGCCCACTGAGCAGGATGGTTCAAAAGACTGTCCTGAAGATAGGAGACTGTAATGAAAAAGTGCACTCTGTATTTTAAAATGAATAAAATTAGACTTTACAGCAGTACAATCAAACTACTGTAAATAGTTGAAAAAACTCCTGGAAAAAACTCCTGGGTCAAGGGACTAACCTAAACCTTCATCACCTCCACAAAGCTGTTTGTACCCCCCTTCTTTCTCTCTTCTCCTTCACCACATTGGCTCAATGTAAGTCACTAAGTCACCAGGATAAACCAAAACCCCAAGCAAAAGATGGGGCTGGTTTTGTCGTGGGTTGATAAATTAAATTGTAGAATCATAGAATCACAGAATCACAGAATGGGTTGGGTTGGAGGGCACCTTAAAGATCATCCAGTCCCAGCCCTCTCTGCCATGTGCAGAGACACCTCCCACTAGACCAGGTAGCTCAGAGCCCCGTCCAGCCTGCCCTGAACACTTCCAGAGGTGGGGCATCCACAACTTCTCTGGGCAACCTGTGCCAGTGTTTCACTATCGTCACAGAAAATACCTAATCTAAATCTGCCCTCTCTTATCTTAAACCATTATCCCTTACCCTACCATTATGTGGCCTTGTCAAAAAGGCATAAATCATCAGACATATTCTGAAGGAGTCAAAGGACAGAAGCTGGGAGGGAGGACATTAGGATGAGAGGAAAGGGGGAGAGCAGGACCCCTCTCCTTCCATGCTAATGGGTCCTGAATTGGGCTCTGATGTGAAACTGCAGCCTAAGAGTCACCTGTGATGATGATAACAAAAGAAAAAAGCTGGTCACATAAAGATGAAATTATCTGTTCTTTCAGTTTTCTGGGTTTCCATTTGGGTTTTTTTCCCCTTGTTTTTTTGGTTCTGGTTTGTGATAACAGTTGCTGTTACAATAGAATGTTGCTATACTAAATGAGAAATCCTCTGTTAGCAGGACACTGAACCTGAGGGTGAAATACATGGGAATTTGTGGGATTGCTCTGTCAGTGCAAGATCTCCTGAGATTTCTTTGGATTTAATCCCATCCTACAAATCCTGCAATTCTGTATCACTTTGATGTGACTTTGTGGGATTCTCATTACTTGTATTCACTTCAGTTTCCAGGAAGCTTGAGATTTCATCATCTGCTAACATATGCTGAAATGCATGTGTCAGTTCTATAATAAATTTCCAATATCAAAAAATATCTATAAAACATACAAATATGAAATTATTTTGTAACACAATCTCCAGTTCTCTGTTTATTAAGGAGAGGCAAATTTGGTAGTGCTGTCAATTATGGGAAGAGTGAGGCAGCTTTAATAATAAAACAGCATTCACAGTTTCTTATAACTATACTAAGCAAATTGTTTGGCCTGAAAATTTCCATGCCAGCTGTCTGCCTCAGGCTGAAGTTTTTCAGAAAATTTCAGTCAAAACAGTTCAGCAGATTCTGAGAACAAGGCTAAGGAAAAATATGTTGTTTTGCTCACGTTAAAAAAAAAAAAAAAAAAGAAAAAAAAAAGCCTTTAGCTTCTTTCTAAAACCTCCTCTGGGATTTTTAGGACTTAAGAGGAAGGACTTGGAATTTGCCTGGGAGAGAACTGTTTTTCTTCTAATGAATTTTGTGCATATCTCTGTGAATTAAGCCAAGTTTAGACATCTCTGATAAAAACACTGTTGCTACATGCTCCTGGGTGCATTTATACATATTTGCCAGATTCCATCACTTACATTTCTACCTGTGTATGACTAAACAAGATATTTTATGCTATGGGAAGTGCCAGGTCTGCATCCAAGTGTCAGAACTGCAATCAGAGATGCTCTCTGGTTCTTGGCACGATCTCAAGCTGGTAGGAGCTGAATGAAGTCGGGATGAGACTTGGAACAGGGGTTAGAGGGGTGAAAATGAGATAGTAGAAAGGAGCTGGATGAGGCAGAGCAAAGCAAGGGCCAGACTTAGTGGGATGGACTGAGGGATCTGTTTGGAAAAGCAGAGTACTCTGTTAGACTAAGCAATTGACACACAGAGAGACACCAAAATGAGGCAATGTCACAAAGCTACTAGCTCTTGGATGACTCAGTAAAACAAAAAGAAATCAACAAAAACTAGACTAACAGACCAATAATATGATTTAAAAGTATATAGTGGTGACCCATAATTTAAGTAAAAAACACAATGAAAGTTGCCTTAATCAAGTGTCTGAATAATGAAACAGTCATTATTCACAAGACAGTGTTTTACCTAAGTCAGACTGGAGATGAAGCAATGAGAATGAGGAGTAGAAAAGGAGGTTTAAACTCCCTGTCTCACCCGTTGCAGAGCTGGGAGGTTTGTAGTGACTAAGCAGAGGACTGTGGAATGAGGATAAATGTGTTTCAGATTAAGGTAGCCAAATGATGCCCCAAGACTCTGGGCAATGTTGGTCAAATCTCTTCAACCCAGCATTTCATAATTGTGTTAGAGTGTGTTGCAGCCTGTGAATGATCATCTTGACAGCTGAGAGTCTGATCTGCTGAAGTGTCAAGCATCCACAGCAGCAATTAAAGGCTGTGTGAACTTTGCTTTGTTTTAGCACCACCGTAAGGAAACACTGCAAGTAATCCCTGATCATGGCTCTGTCTGCAGGAACACATTGGCCACTTGGCTCTTGAGATGGTTCTCTGCTTTCGAGAACAAAAATTTGTGCCAAAAAGCTGATCACACCTTAAACCCAGCTGCACAAAGGGTAATTTTCTAGAAATAGAAGCAGTTGTTTGTTCCAGACTGACAGGATCTGTGCAGCCCACAGCCCAACCACCTAATGCTGTTTGTATCAACAGGCAGAAAGCAAATTCCAGTGTCTCTCATGCTCTGTCAGTTTTTCCAACCACTTCTGGAAGTCACTTCTAAAAGCTTTTTGGCTAACCAAACTCTCCCTTCCTCTTCTTCTTTATGTTACAGAGGTAAGGATGGAATGGTTTTCAGCATCCAAAGACACAGAGGCAGTTGAAAAGCAATTAGCAGAATATTGAAAACCTTCCATTATAAAATTTGGGGGTTCAGTTCATTTGTAAGACTGGCCCATTTAAGTCCAGGTGACCCAGTGGAAGAGATGGTTTATGAATTGCAGGTCTCCAGGCATTTGCTCTTATGTGAACAGACAGTACTTGAAGATGCTCCTGCCCAGGAAATGAATCCTGGCTTGTCTTATACTCCACACAGCATATCATAGAATCATTGAATATCCTGAGTTGGAAGGGATCCATAAGGTTCATTGGGTCCAACCCCTGATATAGAAGACCAAGATTGATTTTATGAGTAGGCCCAATATTCCCCAGAAAGAACAGGCCCAGACTGGATTTTTAAAAGCAATTTTAAGATTTACAGTACACATATTGGAGTTTGAGGGAGGGACAACAAAGCCTATGAGCCCTTACTGCATACATGATGCAGGGTTGGACTAAAACAGACAAATAGGATTTGATCTTCTGTTTCTAACTTTTGATTGTATAACTAATCAATCTCCAGAATACTTTGAAGGCTTAGTGTGTATAAACACATGTGCAGGCAAGTGATACAACTTCTACTCAGTGTTTAAAGAGAAAACTGCACCATATAATCACCTAAAACCTAAGTCAATGGGCAGAGAGACATTTCCTGCTTTCACATTTGCTGTTGCTGCTGCGGTAGCACATCTGCCACCGTTGCCTTGGCGGTGACTACGGCAGTGGAGCAGCATTCCGGACTGCAGTGGTTATCCTAGACCATAGCAAATGCTACTTCACTAAAACAGGTGGAGCTACCTGTGAAATCTCACTGAGCCATCCGCATTCAAATGAACTGATACATGCAGTTCAGTGAGCTCCTCCACCTAAATCGACCATCGGCAATTCTTCTCTCCTTCCTTCTTCCTCCCACTTAAAAAAAGAACAAGGATTGTGTCACATCCTAGAAAGCAACTCTTACTTGGAAAAGGAAACTTATCTGTCAGCCCTAATTTGTTTCGTAATGCACTTTCCTTCTTCTTGCTGCCAACACAGTGGAAAAACAGAGAAATCTGTGCCTGCTTTCATGGACATCTTCACATTCAAAAGATCACCTCTGCTGATACCCAGCAGGACAACATTTGATGAAGCTTGAATCCCCCTACAGCACAAACAGCTTAATTCCAAGCAATTTGGTATAAAGGCAAAAATATTTTTGTGAGTAAGGCTCAAACTTTCCCAAATTTGAACTTTCTGTAAGACGCGTTTTTCACTGCACACAGACAAGAAAACATGCCGTCCTACTCACATTTCAACTCAGTCTCTACAGATGCTCCAGGGAGAGTGGAACATCTGGCAAAAAAAATTTATATATTTCTAACAAAAGTATTTACTTATCAGGTGAACCAAGGGTGAAACAGCATAGAAGAATGAAAATTGTACATTTCTTCTTGACTGCTGGAAGTCCTATAGGCATGCTACAGCACCACTCTTCACATTATGCTGACATAATTAAGATATAAATGTATCTGTGATTATTTTCCCTTTTAATCTAAAGCAAAGAGGAAATACATATATATATTTAATGCTTAAAAAAAAGTTACATTATAGGACTTTTTTCTCTGAAATATATCAGTGAATTATTTTATGAAAACCCAATTCACTGGCAAGTGGACACGTTACTTTGTCAAAGTACCCAGCAACGCCAATTCAAAGCAGAAACAGTATTTTAGCTTTTAGTTACAATAAGCTATGCTGATAGACCTTGTAACAGGGCAGGTAACAGCCAGTCTTTAAATCTGAATTGACATTGATTTACGGAGTTTCATTTCTTTGAATCAAATCTGAGAAAGACCGAGTTTCAAACTACTTCATCTCTGGAAGTTACAACTACATATTTTTTAAACACTGAAGAGTTTGCTTTAAAAAGAGAAAAAAAATAAAATCCCAACTGCCTACAGAGGTAACGTAAAAGGGAAAAGTGATGTTAAAGATATCAAACTAGCAAGTTTTTGTTTATTCATCTTTTTTTTTAATTCTGCTTTTCTCCTCCATAAATTTTTAAAACCATCTTGATTTGAAATCCTAATAATAAATATGCCATGCAACATTCCTCCTGTCAAATCTCTCTCTTTGTGGTATTACTGCAATATTTGTAACTTTTGATCTGGAAACATCAAGTTACATAAGATCATAGTTCTTCTTCTAGCAAAGATGTGATTCTGTCAGAAAATGAGCCATTGAAGCAGGAACTCAACAGAACTGGAAATGACTTTCCCAGGGAAAAGGTAGCTCTGCTTAAGCATCTCAGCTATTTTAAAGTGCAAGAACACAATGTTTTATTCTCCTGAGCAGAGAAATGGCAAACTACCAGGTTAAAAATAATCAGAGTAGGCTCTTAATTGGAAGAGTGTACATGTTGTAGACAGAATGAAATAACATTTCGTTATTATGCACTCCAGGAAACCAATAAAATAAAATAAAATAAAATAAAATAAAAAATTCACTTTGTAAAACAAAAATAACATTTTCCCTTGCCAGCATACTATCTGCTCACCAAAACAAAAGGAAAGCATCTATTTTAAATGAGTCAAGGAAAATAATTAAGCTACACAGACTTAAAATTGCAGTCTTCTCAGCCCAAATCTCACTCCTTCCCCAGACCCACTGAAATTAGAGATGCCTCTTTTTTCCCATCCATGTAGTAAAATTAAATCAGAGGAGGGGGGACTATCTTCCCCCCCCCAACTACAATCAGATGAACAGCTTTACCCTAATCTCTCCACAATTTTTCCCTATCCTTTAAAATTATAGAAGGCAAATCCTCCCCAGAAAAGCCTTTCTAAACCAGGTCCCCTTGCTAATAAGAAAAGGAAACTGTGAAGTTAACTTCTGCATCTTCTTTTGCCTTTTACACCTTTCCCTGCCAAAGAACAACCCAAGAACCTTTTCCCATATTAATGACCCTCTTTCTTCACCAAAACATGACATTTCTTTTCCAGGTCACACACATAAATAAGAGACGAATTGAAAATCTCCCCTTGTGAAGATGTGTACACATTCATGCATGTATGGACAGGAAAGGAGGGTGAGGCACAGAGGCAGAGTCCCTCTAAAGATATGGTGCATCTCAGCGCAGTGGCAGTAATTCCCACTCTTGGTGGTTATTTTTTGAGGGGTAAAAGTGACACAGGTTGTCTGCAAAGGCAGCCCCCTCCTCCCAGGCCCCGGGTGTGTGTGCAGACCCCCTTCCCAGGATGGGGGGTGCCGAGCAGCGGTCCCGCTCCCGAGGGAAGAGCAGCACAGGTTACATTTTCAGGTGCCTGGGAAATGCCTGGCCACACTCCGTGACCTCACGGTTGCCTCCCTGCCCCCGGACCGCCTGCAAACCAGCACAGAGCCTTATTTTCCTTGGCCATGCACTGACTCGGGGATTGCATTCTCGAGGGATCATGGCAGCAAAGAATTCTCCCGGCCACAAACCAGCCCACCCCAGCAAGGACTGATCCAGTAGCGTGGCAGAGTCTGGGAGCTGGGAATTTTACAAGGAAGGGCAGCTCTCGATGGCCACAGGCGAGCAGATTCCTACAGCCTTGTAGCACAGGCAGAGCCGAGAGAGCTGCTCTCAAGTCTTGCCTCGCTGCAAAACAGTGCGAGAGACGCGTCTTCATGCTCCCCCCACCTCACTAAATATATATATATACATATATACACACGTAGACACACATACTCCTTGTTTTTTCCACCCAAGCCTATAAAAGTGCTCCAGGCAGAGGCACTAAGTGGGAGGCGCCTGGCTCTGAAGAGGCCAATGAAATAAATTAAACACAACTGAGTGGCTCAGCCCCAGGCTCCCGCAGCTGCCAGGGGAGAGGCTGGGGTTCCCGATGGCCGAGCCCCCGCTCCTGCCGGAGCCACAGCGCGGGTGGCACACGCGGGCTGCTGCCGCCGGGCTGTAGGTGAATATGTGCTCAGCCTTGGGTGTTGCAGGCACATATGGTGCACATGTTGGGAGCAGAGCACTTTCCATAGCAGGGGAGGGGCTATCCTATTAGCAGGCAATTTTATTAGGGTCAGCGAAGCCGAAAGAAATGGGATTGGGATAGGCTGGGAGCTGCCAAGTTCCCCTGCCCAACTCCGGCTCCCCAGAGCAGGGAGCAGCCCACTATCAACTTGCCAGGCTATAGCAGAAGTTTACCTATAAAAAGCACACAGTAAACTACCAACTTAAAACATTTTCTCTCATTTTATCACTTTATGGCCCTCCCTTCATTTGGGACTTTTCTCAGGGGGGAAAAAAAATTGGAAAATATTGCCGCTGTAAATTCAAGGTGAGGCTTCACGGCAAAAAAGTTACGGAGGAAGATAGGGTTGAGGCGGAGACACTAATTTTTAGTTCGATTCAGGAGTTTGGTGTTTTGCCTTGTTTATTTATTATTTTTAAACCCTACGAAATAGAACTTTCCAGGAAAAACCATGAGCAAATGCATTCAAGATGTAGAAAGGTCTTGCCTGTCTATTCAATGAGCATTTAGTAATTTCTGTTTTGGCTGTATGAAAAATGTATTTCAGACTGTGTATCCCATAAAACAAGGCAGTGGCATAAATACGGTTTAATATGTTTTTTTGGTTGGGTTTTTTTTGTTTGTTTATTTGTTTTTTGGGTTTTTTTCTGTTTTGGGTTTTTTTGTTCTGTTTTTTTTTTTCCCAAATCATGTGTTTACATGATTGCAACCACCGTGAATTTCTAAGTGTGGTCATGTCAAGAAAGTAAATAAATACTGCCTTGTGAATACTTTTACAGTTTGGGGTGGCTAATTATTATTTTTTAAAGATTTAGAATTTTCTTAACTACCTCTTCTTTTGAAGTAAAACATCCCAGATATTTTACACTATATTTTCAATCAAAACAAATTCCAGGAAATAAGTGCCCTTTGGTAGCAGCCTAGTTTCAGGTTCAACAGCCCAAATTTGTATTTGAGAATGCAAATTGCTGAGAATACGAGCAGGAGTCTGAACCACTGCATTTCTTCCAGGCACTCCAGCATCTTTTCTCCAACACCATACTATTTGGGCGATCTTTTAATCCTGGCAGGGCATGGCTGGAAGCAGGGCTTTAACATTTAATGCCTAAGAAACAGACTTGTCACTCAACTTGCAGTCAAGCGCATTTCTTTTTTTTCTTTTTTTTTTTTTTCTTTCTTTCTTTCTTTTTTTTTTTTCTTCTTTTTGTTGGAGGCAAACCCCCCTTTCCTTGGAAAATGGGAGACCCCATCCTCACCCCCGATTCTAGCACGGATCCAAATGTAAACATACGCGCACACACACACACACTCCCACCACGCACCACCCTGCAGCAGGACATGAGTATGGGGGTTCAGACAGAGCCAAAGGAGCCTTGTGAGCTGAGAAATACCAAGGCACTTCTTTCTTATTCTGTTTTTTTTTGCTGCCTCCTCTCCTCCCTGCTTTTACTATTACATAAATAACACCGATTGATCTTAAAGCTGCATCCTTGCTCCAGTGCCTCCCAATCTGCACTGCTGCCTTCCCCCAGCTCAGCCTCACCGCTCGGGATGCAGAGGGAAGGCTCGGGGAGGGGGAAGGCTGGGTGGGAGAATCCACTCCAAACATACCCTGAAGCAAGGTTTTGGCAGTCTGGGGGTGCCTGATCCTCCCCGCCCCAGCCCGGAGCTTCCCGCAGCATCTTTGCGTCCCTCCGAATTGCTGCAAACTGTGCGAGGGGAGGGCAGGGAGCTGGGCAGGAGGGAAGGATGGATGCTGGGGAGGGAAAGCCAGGGATTCAGGGAGCTTCTCCCCAGCCCCAGCCTGTGTGCCTGGCTGTTTGGTGGGAAGAGGGAAGGGGGAAGGGAAAATTCAAGAGAGTCTATGGCATAAATACACTTTTCAGAGGAAAAAGAGAAGCTTACCATGTCTGCAGCTTCCCCCCACCGAAATGCCACTTCTCTGTCCAGCGATCCCAAAGTGGAAACTACAGGCAGGCACCGGAGCTCATCTCCGCAGGCAGCTCAGAGATTCACCGCTGCCACCCCCAAAAATCAAAATAAATGAAAAAAAAAAAAAAAAAAAAAAAAAAAAA